>JAGVSP010002259.1:0-150566 GCA_022494985.1 Micrasema minimum | reverse complement strand
AAAAGCGAAAAAAAAAAAATTAATGTCAAAACAAAAATGACTTGGAATAAAAGCATGTGCTTCAAAAATTTTTTTTAAAAAAGAACACTATTATTAATTTACAATATTATTATATTATCGGGTATTATCGAGTAAAAAATTGTAGATGTTAATTTTTTAGTCATCGTTATCATCATCATAACGTATATTATATTCTTCAAACTGCCTCGAAGCCAAGCGATCGGCCACCAGTTTTCGTGCATCCTTCCAAGTCAGGTACACGGCCGGTAGTTCTGATGCAAACTGCCAACGGGTTGTCAACAGTGGACGTCCAGGACGCCAAGAACCTGATGCTTTGTAAAATAAGCAAGCATTTTATGAAACTACATTTAACGAAAAATATTACAAAAAAACGGTCCTCACTGGAGTAACCCGTGCCGAGTACTAATTTAACAATTATTGTTTTTTTTTTTTAATATTTACATACAATCGATCCTTGGGTGGTTTTAATTAAATTTAAAATAAATTGTGAATTTAAAATGATTATTTGTAAGGTTGAATAATTTTGCTTATCTCTACTCTATCCACCTCCATTATCCACTGATACAGCTCTTTTGAAGACAAGTTCTTGTTTTATTGATCTGATGGACAAATGTAGCATGTTGAAGAGCTTGACAGCAACATAATCTCTTTGACCAAAAGTAGTGAGTGTCTTTACTTGCTTCAATATTTTCTGCGTTCTGGATCGTGTGGCTCTCGGAGAGGAGTTAACAGAGTCAATTTCAAGGTAAGGATGGTGCAGGGATGTAGGTGAACGAGTATATGTAAATATGTGCGTAGATTTTCACGGTCGTTGTTATTTCTATATTTGTTGTTTTTTGGGATTATCCGTGTCGTGTTTTTTCTCCTCTCCGACGTTTCGGCCACCGTTGCAGGCGCCATCTTCAGGGTGAAGTATGAACGGGTGGTGGCCCAGTGGGTAGGGTTGCGGTCTCCGAGTCCAGAGATCGTCGGTTCGAATCCCCACTTCACCCTGAAGATGGCGCCTGCAACGGTGGTCGAAACGTCGGAGAGGAGAAAAAACACGACACGGATAATCCCAAAAAACAACAAATATAGAGGATATGTAAATTTGACATTTTTGGGTTCCTTTTATTGAAGACGTTTACATTTATTGCCACAAAGTTAAGAAAATTACAGTTTTTCCCGCTTGGGGCATTTCTATACGGAGCGAAGTTTCTGGAATATTTGTTTTCTGCCTTCAAAGGTGGGTAAATACCAGCTCACACATATCCCGGCTTCCCTCATCTTTCTTCCTAAAGTTTGCGCTAGGAGATCTGAGGAAGGGCGGGAATAAATTATTGACACGCGTAAACACGCGTTACATCATGTGCTGGAGCTTTCCACGCGCGCCAATTTGAATAATTATTGCCACTTGATGAAAATGCCGTGGGAGATAAGATATATCGAATTGAATTATCTTTTGTCATTTGAGAATTTTCGTTTAGTACTAAAAATACCTAGAGAAATTCAGCACAGCTATTTCGTCAGGTTGGCACTCGCGATTGTGTATAAAATTAACAATTTAAAGTAAAAGTACGCTCGTCGATAATTATAATGTAAATGTAAAAAGAAAAAGTACTTTTTACTACTTTCCCTTATCCACACCCAGTGGTACACCAACTGTAGTGTATTTTGAACGGGTGGTGGCAGTGGGTAGCGTCGCGGTCTCTGAGTCCAGAGATCGTCGGTTCGAATCCCCACTTCGACACGACTCGATTCCTATTTTCAAGCACAAGCCGCTTAGGCTTTATTGAAAATAGTATTTACAAATTGAAATATGTGCAAATATCATAAGATTGCATAGATTTCTTTTTACATTAAAAAATAATAATAATTAGAAATAAATAATAAAGGGTTAATTGGAAGATTTCTTGTGTGATACCTTGGACTGGTACAGAAGCGTAAGACTGATCATCTTACCTTCATGTAATAAAATGATCAATACCGATGGTGTACCGATGTATCAATGCAGTGCCCTATGCACCATTGGGTGTGGATATATGGAAATAGTAGTAGTAGTAGTAATTGGAAGATATTGCTTTAAAGCAATAAGCCCGCCCGTGTACACTTGCTATGTAATTGTTCATGAAGATTCAAATAAATAAATAAATGATTTTACTACGTGAAGGTAAGATGATCAGTCATATGCTTCAGTACCAGTCCAAAGTCACACATGAAATGTTAAAATGAAAATCACTTGTAAATAAATATTTCGTGTTGACCCCCTACGGGAATCAATCCCCCGATTTCATGCACGGTAGCTAAACGCACTACCACTATGCCACGAGGCAGATTAAATAAAAAGCATTACTGACTTATTTCCCTGATTTAAAATAGAAATCTATTTTAGTATTCCCTATTAACCTACACAATGGTAACAGAATTAATGTTAAAAACTACGGTAACAGAAATTATGGTGCCTTAAAGTCGGTAGTATCTAATCAGTGCTTATCAAAGAGGCTAAATTGGCAGTGCATAATGGAGTTCTGGTACCAACCCTTATGTATGGAAGCGAAGCATGGAGTTGGAAAAATAAGGATGAAAGTAAATTGAGTGCAGTTGAAATGCGATCTCTCAGGCGAATGTGTGGTAAAACTATGTATGATAGGTGCACTAATGTTGAAATTAGAGCAGAGTGCAAGGCTGAGATAAGCATTATCGACGAAATTAAGAAAGGTCTTTTACGTTGGTTCGGTCATGTAGAGCAAATGGATGATGAAAGAACGGCTAAAAAATATATGATGCGACTGTGCCTGGATGTAGAAGTCGAGGAAGGCCGAGAAAGACATGGCATGATCAAGTAAAACAAGTGCTTGAAAGTGGGCATGTAAGAAGTCGGAATAATCGACGTGCGTGCATGAGAAGATGTATGAATGTGGAGGAAGCAAGAGAAGTATGCCAGGACAGAGTGATGTGGCGTTCTATCCTCTCTAAGTTAGTTTAACCTACACAAATTTCCAAGACCCAGTGGACTTGTCAAACTCGTAACTTCTGCCAACATAGGGCCCTTTCACACGGCGCGTTTTATAACTTCTAAACGGGCCCGGGCCGGGAGAACGGACGGTACTGAAGTTTAAACGCAATTAAAAACTTCGCCTGTTGCAATTTGTTGTCCCCGTGTTTTGTGCTATACCGATTCCAGCTTTACGGTGCACTTTATCTACTCATCATTTGCATAACGTTTTGTGGGGAAACTATAAAGCAGTGCCGGTTATAAAAAATGGGCATGTTCTGATATTTGCTTGATTATAACGATTAACTTGGTAAAAGATGTTTTTTATTCAACTTAAGACAAATTTAACATAAAAAAAAATATTTAAAAATTAATAATGTTAATGGTCACGGTAGTTGTTTTATTGAAATATATTTCTTATTAGTGTTTTCCATGTGACTGTGCCTGGATGAAGAAATCGAGGAAGGCTGAGAAAGACATGGCATGGCGGCCTCCGTAGCGTTATGGCTAAGACGCTGGACTCACGATACGGAGGTTCCGGGTTCGATTCCCGGTGAGAACTCAAAAAAATCAAAAGTGATTTTTCTCAAGCCTGGGTGTTTGTGACGTCGTCTCCCTCTGTAATTGGGCCTCCAAGCCTGTTGAGGTGGTTAAAAAATAATAAATAATAAAAAAATATCAAGTAAAACAAGTGCTTGAAAGTGGGCATGTAAGAAGTCGGAATAATCGACGTGCGTGCATGAGACAATGTATGAATGTGGAGGAAGCAAAAGAAGTGTGCCAGGACAGAGTGGTGTGGCGTTTTATCCTCTCTGCCTACTCCTTCGGGGAAATGGCGTGGTGGTTAGTTAGTTAGTTGGTATTCCTGGTTTTAATTTTGCTTTTTATAATAAATATTTTTTCGTTCATGTAATTGTGTGTTCGGTCGTGAATATATAATAATAAATGTAAATATTTTAGGACATTACTTCTACATTCTCTTATTTTTACCTAGTGATACATAGGGCACTGCATGCACCAAATGATTATTAATTTCAAGAAGGCAAGATACTAGTTTTTTTTTAGTTTTCAAATTATTTTGTTCAATTAACCGCTTATTGAAGAAATAACGTTTTTGAAAAATAGCCATGTTATTTTATATTATATTGCTTGATATTCAAATTGTGGAAGCACTTCAAATAAATATTTACAAAAGGAAAAACCTTCGGAGAATCAATTAATCTTATAATAACGTCTAATATAATATAACTTAATATAATATTTAATATGATTAAATTATAATAATAACTATTATATTATCGTAAATAAATTCCTAATTTAGTGATTAGGGTTTTGTGGTATTCAATTTGTTATTTATTTAATGAATTCTAAGATTTCAACATCATATAAAGTTATTTTATAAAATTAAGTACCCAAATCCACTCAACATTATATCCCATACCAAATCATTAATTTTAAAACACTCGATCAAGCTCAGTGCATAAAAGTGGCGTTTGTTTTCAGTAAATTTTTAAATACAAAAAATAAGAAAGATTCCGCTAACCATGTGGTGGTCAGTGGATTTCTTAAGATATAGGTCTTGGCATAATTATGTTAAAATCATCGTAATCATCGTGTAAGATACATACATATTACATAGGTACCTACATAGGCAATGAGATGTAAATATTCAAAATTTATCACCCATTTACTATTTGATTAAATATATGCTCTCAGGTGGTCCTTTTAAACAAAGCTATCTTACCAATGCTGATTATCTTCCAAGGCAAATAATTAAATATTCTGGGGATTGCAATTAATAATGATCTTTCGCCATAGTAATTAATTATTGAATTTCTTCTTCTTCTTCTTCATCAGCCATTGTTCGTCCACTGCTGGACATAGGCCTCCCCCATATTGGTCCACTGCTTTCTGTCCTGGGCCTCGAGCTGCCATCTGGATCCTGCAGTACTTTTTATGTCATCTGTCCATCTCTTGGTGGTCTTCCTACAGGTCTCCTTGCAGCTCTAGGTCTCCAGTTCAGCAGGCGCTTCGTCCATCGGTCCTCATTCTGGCGTGCCACATGTCCAGCCCATGTCCACTTCAGCTGGGAGATAGCTTTTATGACGTCTATGACTCTAGTCCGTCTTCTTATCTCCTCGTTAGGACCTCGTTAGTGACATGGTCTCTTAAACTGATGCCGAGCATGCTTCGCTCCATTGCCCTTTGCGCTACACGGAATTTATTGGCCGATTGGATAGTCAGTGTCAATGCCTCAGCCCATTAAGTCAGCACTGGAAGTATGCACATGTTAAATACCTGCCTTTTAAGGTTGTTAGGAATTGGAATCTTCATAATGTGGGATTACATTCCCAAACGCTGCCCATCCCAGCCTAATTCGGCGGTTTATTTCAGCTGTTTGGTTGTCTCTTCCTAACTTAATCAGGTGGCCTAGATATACACACTCCTTTACATTTTCAATAACTGTGCGTTAATGTCTATAGGCGTATTGACATTACTCATAACTTTGGTTTTAATTTTGTTTATTGAATTTAGGAATGATTAATTTCGCGTTTCTAGCTTGCCATGAATTATAAATGTTTTGGACTCTAAACTTATAATCATCTCGAAAAAAATAGATGTGAAGGTACTTGTTTCTAC
The DNA here is from genome assembly GCA_022494985.1 of Micrasema minimum. NCBI lineage: Eukaryota > Metazoa > Arthropoda > Insecta > Trichoptera > Brachycentridae > Micrasema > Micrasema minimum. The sequence continues at coordinate 144,931 of JAGVSP010002259.1, read as the reverse complement.
ACATTTACTCGATGTATAAATTTTTATTCATATTTTACAGGGTGTATTAAAAAATCGATGTAAAAGCGAGAAACCTGTGAATTTAAATCATATTTGGAGTCGATTTGTACACACAAATTTTTTGATTTGACCCTTAGTTTTCGAGAAAATTGAGTACGAAGTTGATTTTTTTTCGATTTTTTTTGCAAATTGTTATATGTATTAAGTCAAATTAATACTAAAAATTAAGAAAACAAAATTAAAAAACGCGTTTTAATAAGAGTTTGAGCAATTTTACTTAATCTGTCTTATGAAAACTTTTGTGTGAATTTTTTAAAATTTTTCATGCTCAGATTAAACTTTTTAGTCTTACACAATCGTCTCCAAATACGATGTAGATTCACCAGTTTTCGGGTTGAACTGCGAATTTCGTTCTACCATGTATAACATTTTTTAATGAATCTGTGACTGCAATACATATAAAAAAACACACCAAGCCTAGTAACATTATCTTAAATATTAAAAAATCTATCAAAAGTAAATTGGTAAATCGGTGAATTATTATATTAACAAATTATAATATAAATACTAACACTGTCGTGCTTCATTGGCAAAGTTAAATGACCATAGCCCTGTAAAAATGCCCAGATAATCCATATTTATTTCCAGAGCTTCTCTGAACCCATCGATAGTTGTACATGTTCAAAATGCTGTTATTTATTTTCTGATTGGCACATTTATAGCACCGTTGATGCCGATAGACAATATTATTATTTTGTTACGTTTAAAGAAAAAATAAGAAAGCTTGGCATTCTGCTGATTTAATTTTGTAGCTTTAATAATTGTGCTATATAATATGATAACCTTGTTGAATCTGTTCAGAGAAAAGTGCTCAAGTTGTTGTCATTTAAGTGTGGATTGCGTGGCCATCTCCGTTCTTATGAGAGTCAACTTGAGTACTTTAATATCTTACCTCTGAAAACGAGGAGATGTTTGTCTGATCTGGTATGCCTCCATAAAATTATTAATGGTGATCTAGATACTGTAAAAATGCATGGATTCATTACAAATTAATGTACCGAATGCGCGGTTAAGACGCCATAAAACATTTTTTGTTGCACTTACTAAAAATAATATGGCATATTTGAACCCCTTATTGCGCATGTGTAGGTTGTATAATAAAATTGAATGTAATCAAATTGATATTTTTGTAAATAATCTAAACTATTTTAGAACCACATGTCTAGAATTATTATTAGAAGATGTATAATAATATAGTAAAAGTATTTATTTTATAAGGATATTGATTATAGTTTATATGTATTATATATTATGTACGCATGTATTTATTTTATTTTTATTACTCTTATAATTGTTTCTTCTTAGTTTTTATATGTATAATTATAGAGCCTATTTTTTTTATTGTAAATATTTAATAATTTTGTAATAAATATCATTTTCACCTCTATATATGTAACTGAAACATTCACCTGTGAATGTTCTGAATATGTACAGAAAATAAATAAATAAAATAAATAACCTCAAATATTGGTTTGGAATGACCTGAAAAATGTAAAATCGGGGCTGAAACAATGTGAAAATTTTAAAACTCAGGTATATTTTACAGGGGTGAAAAAACAACCACCAGCGATGAGTAAGGTAAACGGCGACAGCCTATTTGTGGTTATTTTTAAGTGTCAAGAAGTGTTATATAAAAATAGGGGCTGGGTTTGGGCTGAGAGGAGGTATAGCCAGCCCTAGAGTCAATTCGTTTCGTTGAAATTGAGTTCTACCCTCCGAAGTAAAAGGCAATCACCTTTTCCTTGGCAAAAATTAAATTCCCAGGATGCATTACCCACCTCCTACTACAGGATGTTTTTTTTCTAAACAGCACAATAGTGGTATATTTTACAATTTTAATAGTATAGAAAAAATAAAAACTTTAAAACCGAGTTTCCTTATAAATTGAATCCATACTAGCACTAAAGTTTGAATAATAGAATCTTACTTATAAGACAATTGAAATAGAAAAATTGATGGCTTAGCGTTTTTTTTTTTGTTTTTTTTTTTTAAATTTTTACAGAAAATATATGCAACTAAGCAATTCAATAATTTTAAGTAATTTAAAAAATACATTATATTTATCTAGTACCAATATAATTTACACACACTAATATATATTTTTTTTCATGTACATTACACTTAATTTTTTCCTAACTATTCTTATCCTATAACTATAACTATTCTTATTTAAGCAGAGTATGAGCGTTGTTTTTTAAAATAATTTCAATTATTCTTGCACTGTCAGTTGGTTAGATTGATAAAATAGCTTTTCATCAATACACCGCTAATATACCATGCATTACACAAACATAAAAAAATCAATGAAATGATGAAATGTATTTCTAAAAATAATATTTTAATGTCATAAAATGAGTCCCATAACTCATGGGAATGCAAAATTATTTTAGTTTGAATCGAATACATTTAAAAAAAAAAGAGAATGGACACTCTGTATAATAGTAAGGGTGGGTTTTGGCTCCCGTTAACAGGAGGTGGATAGGGGGTGTTAATTCTAAAAGTACAGCCTGATTTTAAAACATCCCCTGTACCTTGTCTAAAGTAATTACCGTTCCACTCACACAAATTAAGGTAAGATGGCTTCAGTAATGTGCTTTTAGTTAAATTATAAATTTGAATGATCTTAGCTGGCAATATTTGGATTTCCGTTATCCGAGTAACAGATTTTAAAAGAGATTAAACGGTTAAAAACGCTTCAAGAGTTTTGGGTTTCGATTTTTTAAAGGAAATGATAACTATGTTAATATTTTTAAAAGTGAGCTTTTTAATTTGAAGAGGGGGCTTTTGTCACGTGACTGCGGCCATTTCTCCATACAATTGTGGTCCCTTTTTTCCCTGGATCACTAGAACAACGATTTCTTCACACTTATTAGACATTTTCACAACTAATTTTTCATTTTGTTTAAAAGGAGACGAACAAGTTATTATAATAATAAAGTGCGAACAAGCTTTTTGTCGATATCTATAACGTGTGAAAAAATCATAGCTCTAGTGTTAAATTCAAGGACTAGGATCGTATGAAGAAACGGCCGCGCGGTTACGTGACAGAGTATCCTGTTAATTTATTTTATTATTAATCAAATAATTCTTGTAGAGGCCTTGCATTGATCATTATTGAAATCTCAAGGCAGATAAGCTGTGGAATGTAAATACGTAAAATCGACCGATATGATTATCAGATGATAGGTGGAATGGGGAATGTTTTGATGTGTCAAGTGAACACTTATCTCAGTCGATGACAGGTCATAAGCCCTGTAATCCACATTCGTTTTCAGAGATCCTCTATCTCTGTGGAGATTTCAGTAAAAATAATTAGTAGGGTCGTTTGTCCTGACGAATGTATATTTATTTTTATCCTTGTTTAAATACATAAAGCGGGAAAATTATTCTCCACTTAACCACCATCCCTTATCTTCAAAAAAATGTGTCTACAAATTATACACTTATGAATTGGCTGCATAAAGTATAAACACAGGACTCCACAATGTGTTAAATGTTTAAAAGAAGCAAAACATATTTGTTTTTGTAATTTCTCACAAAAACTAAAACACACGTGTTCAATGCATTGCCTTTGTTGTTAATTAATGCGGCTTTAAACAACTTAATAATCAGATATTACTGATATCTCAACAGAGACAGAGAAACTCTGGAAACGAATGTGAGGAGAGACATCTTCAGGCGTCTTCTAGTAAGTAATCAAGTTCGGATGAACCTTACATACACCAATAAAAGTTACATTGCCAAAAAATGCTTAACTATATTCTCAACAGATGTCACTATAGGGAAAGAATATTAAAATTATTTTAAAATCTGTCGAAAAACACAACTCGCATGTGGATTCTTCTGTACAAAATCCACATATATACAAGTTTCAAAAATTTGTTATACATAGTTGTCAGATGATGGGCGGAATGGGGAATGTTGTAATACATACATCAAATGGCCACTTAACCCAGCCAATGACAGGTCATAAGCCCTGCAAACGCCTAGATAACCCACATTCGTTTCCAGAGTTTCTCTGTCTCTGATGAGATATCAATAATATCTGATATCAGCCCAGCATGGGTATAATCCAGTAATTTGTCTACAAGTATTTGTATTCATTCAAAATGTTGTTGTTAAAAACTTAATAATCGATTAATATGTGATCAAATTATCAAGAATCAATGCACTCGTGTACCGATACAGTGTCCTATGCACCACTGGGTGCGGATACGGGAGAGTAGAGAGAATACATGGGTTACTGCGATTATACTTTCTGATTGAAATAATAAACGACTCCGGTCAGCCCTAGAGCCCTAACCATACCGCAGCCCTAAGCGGTCCCCGGGCCCCCGAACAGCGTCCCTGTATCGGAACTTTCGAATTATTCAACATATTAGAGCTGAGAAACTTTTAAAACTCTAATTAAATATAGTAGTAAACATATTTTAATAATGGCTGTTTTAATTTTGTTGGGCTGTGTAAAATTTTACGACGTTTATGAACTCAATTTGGATTTGAAATACTTGGTATTTATATTGCAAATAATTGAAATATAAATGTGCGTAGATTTTCACGGTCGATGTTGATTATATTTGCATTGTTTTTTTTGTCTTCGCCCAGACAAAAAACATAACACAGGTAATGCAAAAAAATAGAGCAAATATAATGGAAATATATACTTTTATCTGTATGTACAAATATTTTATATTCTTTTATTTATAAAAGATAAATTCATTGCCCAAAAATTAAGAATATAATTAAATAATGTTTCAAATAGTATGCCGTAAATGTGTCTGAAAAGCTTGGCTCAAAAGCTCACAAAACACGGTGTTAGAAAATTTGATTTTTCTAATGATCTCAATGTAACCTCTTTCAAGAAATAGGTCAATTTACTAATGACCTATTTGTTTTGTTTTTTGTCCTCTCCGCCGTTGCAAGCGCCATCTTCAGGGTGAAGTACGTACAATGTAAAATGTGGTGTGTTTATCTACTTGGAATTTGTTGAATTTGGGTGTGTTTATGTATTTGGAATTTGTACCGTGTCGCAGTCGGTATTTTGGTGTTTGCGTGTAATACAGGAAACCATGTGTGTTTGAGTTTAAGTCCGTCATCTCTGTTAATGTTGTTTGGATGCTTGTGTATTTCGATAGCCTCTTAAATTAGGTTTTTTGGTTTGTGTAATATTTTAGGTTCAAAAGCGAAAAAGTGTCCAGTCTCAATAAAATGACTTGTCAGAACGTCTTAGTTTACAATGCGTTTCTTTACAGTCCGCCCTGTTTGTCCAGAGAGGAGAGGACAAAACAAAACACGGATAATCCCAAAAAACAAAACAAATAGAATCATCGGCGACCGTGAAAATCTACGCACATGACCTGTGCACTAATGACCTGTTTGATATAATATACATTTTGACTTTATTTAGTATTATTAAATTAGATTAGCTCTACTAACATTTTATCAAATGCCACTATTGTTACTACTACCACTAGGTACTTTCCCTTATCTGCACCTTAACCCTAGAAAGATAACGTACGCCTCAGAGGCGCCCGCGAAACAAATATATCGCTGTCTTTTTCTAACCGAAGCGCGTGCAAGCTTTTGTTGCCAAACCAACTCAGTCGTTGGTTATCTCCGCTGAGTGACGGTCGCTTCTGCTCGGTAAGTACCACAGTTTTGTTGCTATGACGATGCATACCGTCATAGCAACAAAACTGTGGTACTAAATGTGGCATAAATACCTTAATACAGAAGACTGCTGGTTTTTGTTACTTTTTGTAAAGGGTTTTTAATATCCTTCATATTTTTCTTAAAATAAAAAATTATAATAAACATTTCTGTTTTATTTACTTATTAAAAATATGAAAATTCATTTAGATTTTTTTAAATATAAAATTATTTTAATTTATTGAATAAATAGGTTTTAAATATTGTGCGCCTCTCAGGCGCTCGTTTATCTTTTCAGTACCATAAATATAAGGTTATCTCTCTAGGGTTAATGGTGCCTTGATACACCAAGTGCAGTGAGTCTCAATTATATACTACATAAAGGTTAGATGAATGTCGCTTCAGCGCCGTACCAAGATATTGCATACATAATAAATATTTGATGTGAAAAACCTAATTTATAAATGTAATTTAGATTTGATCCCATCGGGAATCGAAACCTGGACCTTATCTTTGTAGTCCAACGCGCTAGCTACTACATCACAAGGCAGATATTCCATCTTTGTAATAAACCGTACTAAAATTTTATAATCTTATTGAAGAGATATTTATATTTTCAATAGTGCGCTCTTAAAATCCAATTATTATTAAGTACGTGCTTTTCTTTATAGACGAATAAAGCAAGGCGATCATAAAGACGAAATAATATGTAATATAGTTCTTGGTCCTCAAAGTAGGTACTTTATTCATCAGAGGACTTAAGGAGATCGTTATATTGACGATAAATAATGTTAATTGCACATTAATTTTATGTTGGATCGCCGTAAATACATCGCTAAGTCTCAAATCCATTCTGCTGGTATACGGGTTTTTCTGTCGTCTTTATTTATGAAGTTTCAAAAAATAGGTTCTTGATTGGCTTTCAGGTATGCATCTAAATATTATCTAAGTAATTTTGTTTTAAAAAGGTATTTATTGCAACAATGTAATAATAGGTAAACTGATGTTTAAATTAGAGCAGAATGCAAAGCTGAGATAAGCATTATCAACAAAATTAATAAAGGTCTTTTAAGTTGGTTCGGTCATGTAGAGCGAATGGATGGTAAAAGAACGGCTAAAAAAATATATGACGTGACTGTGCCTGGATGTAGAAGTCGAGGAAGGCCGAGAAAGACATGGCATGATCAAGCAAAACAAGTGCTTGAAAGTGTGCATGTAAGAAGTCGGAATAATCGACGTGCGTGCATGAAAAGATGCATGAATGTGGAGAAAGCATGAGAAGTATTCCAGGACAGAGTGGTGTGGCATTCCATCCTCTCTGCCTACCCCTTCGGGGAAATGGCGTGATGGTTAGTTAGTTAGTTAGTTAGTTTATCTATTGCAATCTATCTCAAAATCTACATATTGCAATTTTAGGTTTTATTAAAGTCCTGTGAGGACAGCGCACTTTTAAAATAATTTAAAATGAGTAGGTATAGTTTTTAATCACTCTTTACGTCCAAATATTTTTATCAAAGAAACAAAAGGTTTTTTAATGCGTAAAAATTCAGTAAATTGATTTCTATAAACAAAAGTTAGCTTCTATAATAGTTTGCTACTTATAGATATTTAAATATTGCTTACATATAGGTATTTAAATTATTCGAAATCTTATAGACTGTAAAAGGTAATCTTAATTTTATTCCCAGTCATCTCCTTTTCTTTTTACCTATCCCTATCATCCTATCCTTCCCTCGTATCTCTTTATATTTATTTATTTTATTTATTTTTTCCATCTTACTTTGAACTGCATAAATGTGAAAAACCATAATTGGTAATCATGTTTTTTTGTATTTTACGTTCATGTATCGATACTGTTGTTTTTCCTATAAATAAATCAAATAATATGAAATTTATGTTGGAAGCACTCACTTTGTAGTTATTCATTATAAACTATTTAAATGAAAACACTTTGTTTTTAAAACTACTTTTTAAAATTTTTATTATTAAAAACTCCCGACCGGTTTCGAAACAACACGTGTCTCTTTGTCAAGGGTACAAGAATGAATGGAATTGGATAACGAAGTAAGTTGTGTCAGTGCATATGTTCAATGGTCAGGTCTATTGTTTGTCTAAGGTTGAGAGATGAATGGATGGGTGGGTAATTTATGACTTTTTTTATGGATTAGATATCTTTAAGTTAAGAAGACCATTGAACATATGCACTAACACAACTTACTTCATTATCCAATTTCATTCATTCTTGTACCCTTGACAAAGAGACACGTGTTGTTTCGAAACCGTTCGGGAGTTTTAATAATAAAATAAAAAAAGTAGTTAAAAACAAAGTGTTTTCATTTAAATAGTTTAAAATAAAATAAAAATTGCTAACATATAGGTACTTAAATATTGTATATTATATTGTATATTTGAACAAAGCAAAGGTTGTATGTTATTTGATTGAATAATTGAACTTTTGTGAATGTTTTATAAAGCGGTACCAATAGGCGAGCGGAAGTTTGTTCATTAGGGAATCGGGGGGCGGCCGCGGCATGATCTCACTTTGCATATCTCAGTGCCGCCAACCTCACGCCAATCCTAGAACCATTCCAACTATGAGAAATGAGATTTCAACACTGTGGCTGCGGTGAGGTCTCTGGGCGCCACAAAACTTAGCAGGAGAAATTGCAATCGCGCTTTACAGATGTGAGAAAATAAAGCGTACCTTAATTAAATAAATCCACCTTGTGTGAGTGTGGTGTGGTGTGGGTGTGGTGTGGGTGTGGTGTGGGGGTGGTGTGGGTGCAGTGTGGGTGTGGTGTGGGTGTGATGCGGGTATGTTATATTTTTTTGTATTTTAAACTAGTTTTTTATCTGATTAAAAATGGTATTAAGATAATGAAATTCAAAGCACAAAACCTTTGTATGATATATCAAAAAAAAAATCCCTAAGTGGATTGAATATTAATAATGTTTGTAACTTCTTATTTTTCGAGTGAATAATTTTACGGATTTGCATTGTAATGCATAAATTTTGAATTTTAACAGACATTATTTTTAAGACGTCTAAATTTAAGCCTTCACCAAGTTATAATATTTTAATCCTATCACAAAATGAATGTAAATCCTGTAGATTGAAATGTTTAAAAAGGGGCCTATAAATTTATAACAATACATTTATTATTATTATCAGAATTTTTGTGTATTTTATAAAGTACACAAAACCACTAACCATTTTTCTTTCCTACAACATCGTCATTATTCCATATCCTTGTGGGTGTGCGTGGGTGTGGTGTGGGGTGGGTGTAGTGTGGGTGTGGTGTGTGATATGAAAAAAAAAACATAAATATTTTATTGGACCTTGTCGGGAATAGAACTCGCTGCTTCATGAATGGCAGAAGGTAGCCCAACGCGCAATCACTTCACAATAATAAAACAGTGGTTGTTACGAAAAAAAATTACCAAAATGATAATAAGGTTTGTTTTTCATGTTCTAGAAAATCTTCAGTTTCGGTACAAATTTTCGACACGTCGGTCGCGGCGTCGACGTCGCGTCGCGTCGTTTGGGTAAAGCAAAAAATGCCTCCCTCGTATCCATCTCAAATTTGTTTTCAAGTTAAAACTTTTTGCTGACTAGAAAACTCCCCAGAACTTCGTTTAATCTGGAGCCGTAGAGTGGTGAATTATTTTTCAAAATAAATAATATATCTTTCTTTTTAACTTCAGTCTCTGACTATGACGCAAAGACAATAAAAGTATGTTCAGCATCCGGTTTTGCATTTTTGGTAGGTAGGTTATATAAAAAATAATGAAAAATTGTTATCATAGTCTTAAAATAATATTATAGCTTGATAAGAATGACAGTGAATCAAGTCTGATGTAGGTTGTATGAATCTTAGATCAAACAAACACCAGTTGTTAGAATGAAGTCTAACAAGTGATATTTATTTGTATATTGATAAATAAAAAATATTTGTATCGAATATTTTAATAATAAAAAATTACAAAACAGTGATTTACATATAATATTAAATTCAACAGAATATTATTACATATAAACAGCTTTAAAACCTTCTAATAGCAATTTTCTCAATGGATAACAGAGAGTTCACATATGAAGCGTCGCGCCATTTTACTGTATATTGGCGGATATGGATATCAAATACTAGGTGAAATGGGGAATGTTGTAATACATCAAGTGGCCACTTAACCCAGCCAATGACAGGTCATAAGCCTGTAAATGCCTAGATATCCATATTCCCTTCCAAATTTCTCGTCTCTGTTGAGATGTCAAATTGTAAGCTTTAAAATCGTTTAAAACTAAAATAATTAATACAGTTTGAAAGCTCTCATTCCAATCAAGCTATATTTTACAGATTTCTACTACTACTCTTCATTATCCGCACCCAATGGTGCATAGGACACTGCATTGGTACATTAAGTGCTGTGAATCTTGATAATTTGTTACCTGAAGGTAAGATGATCAATCTTCAAATAAACATGTGAAACTGTGAATTAATCTATTAACACAATAATCGGTTGTGCGCATCACTAAGTTGAAAATCGGATTACTCCTTTCTGTCTAGCATATAGACATGTCATAGATAATGAACTGTTTGAATTAATCCACAAACAATAATTATTTAACTATTGGCAAAATGGCGACTGTCAAAGTCGATCGTGGAAACGTCAAACGTCACAACTCCCAAATGAAATGGGAAATGACGTCAGACACAGCTTGCTAAATGATGATTAAACGGCAAATTGTGAATTCACTAATAATTAGGTTCGACACTAAAAGCTTACTGTACTGACTAAGGGAGATCAAAATCTCGTTTAAATGCTTAGAGAAACAATAATCAAACATATTTATATTTATATAATCAAAAATGTAGGTAAAGAAGTATGTGTTTCATTTGTTTTTAATATTATACTACTAGTACAACTCTCCCTTATCCGCACCCAATGGTGCATAGGGTACTGCATTGATACACCAAGTTCAGTCAATCTTGATCCTTTGTTACATGAAAGCAGTCCAAGTATTACGAAATATTTTTATTCGAAAATCACATGGGTACTATACAATCTGATTAATAAACATAAATCTGATAACATAAACATAAACATACAGTCTGATTTTATAAAATCCGTGATGCATCTCTGCCCGCCTGGACGCCGACTTCCTGGACGACCTGCGAAAAGATGGAGGGACAGCTGGGAGTCAACATCGAACGAGAATCATACAGACCCTTAGGTCTATTATATTCTTAAGAAGAAGTTCTAGTTCGGAAGGATTAGTTCTCCCTAAATATATTAACAAATATGGTAAGAGAACACTTCAACACAGTTTACCAAAAATTTGTGACATGCTACCAACAAGTATTAAAAAATAATTAATTTTTCAAGCTTAAAAGAGAGACGCGTGCTGAGAACTTGGTTGCAAGAGCGCGATGTAGTATATTGAGTTTAGAATTGTATTTTTATTTATATGTATTTTACAATTTTTTTGCGCAAGAGTATGTATTGTGTGCTTTTATTTTTAATTGAACATGTATTTATGCACCTACTGACGAGTTGCAGTAGGCAACTCAGTAGGACATGTATTGTGTTTTTAGATTATGTATACAAGGTTATTTTTTAGTCAGTTAACCAAAAAAAAAAACCTGAACTCAGTATCATTAATAGAACCCATTTCAATAAAAAAACATGTACTTTTTATTTTTTATTTCTGAGGAAACATTTGGGTGCACTTTTCTTTTTTTTTGTTTGAGAAAGGACATGTTTTTTTATTGAAATGGGTTCTATTAACGATACTGAATTCAGGGTTTTTGTTAACTGACTAAAAAATAACTCTGTATATTGAAATAAAAAAAAAAAAAAAAATAAGAAGAAGAAGAAGTAGAAGAAGAATAAAAAGAGAAAGAAGAAGAAGAGGAAGAGGAAGAAGAAAAAGAAGAAGAAGAAAAAAGAAGAAGAAAAAAAGAGGAAGAAGAAGAAGAAGTTGAACACGGTTTTCAGCAGTTAAATTAAAATCGATAACATTATAAGAAATACCTAGTTTCTTAGTTTATAAAATCTCCCAGTCCGTTAGCCTACCGCGGTGCAGAAAAACAGTTTTTCTTGTCTCTCGGCTCCATTATTCTCGAAGTGAATGCGTTTTTGGTTTCGTGGATTTGTCATTCGGGAACAATAGCGGCACAATGGGAGACTTCCACGGCACGAAAAGTTCCACAAAGAAAGCAAAAGGTAACTATTTAGGGGTGATCTTGGCTACGGAAATTCACAATTCACCGCCGAGGCACTAATTGATGACATCACGCGAAGATAAGGCGTTCTGAAAATGGCAAAATGTAAGGGTACCAGTATAATTAATTCATCGAGGTGTTCACAGAAATTGCTTTTAATAGTTATGATGACATCATGTAAAATACTGCTCATCATCATACCATATCCACTTCCTATGTGGAGCATATGGAATCTACAAACTACCTCCAGGCCAAGCGATCGGCCACCAGCTCCCGTGCATCCTCCCAAGTCCCGCAGCTCTGACGCAAACTGCCGACGCATTGTCAACAGTGGGAATATTTCACTGTAAAATTAAAATTAACTGTAAGTAGGTACTCAGTTGTGTTTTATTTTAATTAATGATTTTAAAGAGTAGTCTATAATATGACAATATAATACCTACTACTTTCATTTTGCGACAAACATTTTTTTAGTACGGAACTTTGAAATCATCAAAAATAAAAAAAGGAGGAATCTATTACAAGATTGACATGTACGAATTTTTTAAAGAAATTTTTTTTAATTGTTACATCATATCTCTACTTCTACATTCAACAGTGGAATGTTTTAATCTCATACAGGGAATTTATAAGCAAATCGTTTAACATAACATGGGGGGTTAAAAGTGCTCCCTACCTGCTACCGCATATTCAATACTCATGGGGTCAAAACCCCCTCCAGTCGAGTAGGTACATACGAGTGACGATACTGTCAGCCGAGCATAATAAGAACACCCCTCAACTTCTGCTAAGGGGGCTCATTCACCCACAGGGGAGTTAACACATCCATCGGCTCGCATACAAAAGTTTTAGATTTTATTAATATATTGCGTTGTACCTCACGAGTTATGTACTCCTCGTAGTAACGGTCTACTGTCCGGAGTAGGCCACTGCGTACTTAACACGGGAGTGTTTTTGTACCGGTGCACAGTGATTCGCCTAGAACAAGCCATGTGGAAAAAAACATTTTATTCTACGATTATTGATTATCTGGTAAGAATATATTTTTTTGGTTAAGGAAAAACTTTTTTTTTTCTCCAAAGGAAAATTTTTTTTTCCAAAACTTCTCTGAACTCCCCGTAGTTGTACTGTTACATAAATGATGTTATTTATTTTTATGATGGGAATCCTTTTATAGCACCGTGTTTTGCCGAATAGGGAAAATTTATTATTTTTTGGTTTCGTTTAAAGAAAAATATAAGTAAGCATGGCATTCTGCTGATTTAATTTTTGTAGCTTAAATAATTGTGCTATATAATATTGGATAACATTGTTGGAAATCTGTCAGAGAAAAGTGCTCACAGATGTTGTCATGTATGTGTGGATTGCACGTGGCCATCTCCGTTCTTGATGAGAGTCAACTTGAGTACTTTATAATCTTACCTCTGAAAACCGAGGAGATGTTTGTTCTGATCTGGTATGACTCCATAAAATATTTTAATGGTTGATCTAGATACTAGTTAAAAGTTGCATAGGATTCACTTTACAAATTAAATCTGTAACCGAATGCGCAGCGTTAAGACGCAATATTAAACATTTTTTGTCTTGCAATTACTTAAAAATAATATGGCATATTTTATACCCCTTATTGGCGCATGTTGAGGATTGATATAATGAAATAGAATGTACACAAATTTGAATATTTTTGTAAATAATCTAATTTAGTTTGATTAGATACCACATGTTCTTAGGAATTATTTTATTAAGAAGTAAGTTGTATAATAATATAGTAAAAGTATATATGTTATAAGGGATATTGATTATAGTTTATCGTATGTATTATATATTATGTACGCATGGTAATTTATTTTATTTTTAATACTCTTAGTAATCTGTTTTCTTCTTAGTTTTTATTATGTAATAATGATAGAGGCCCTATTTTTTTTATTGGTAAATATTTACTAAATTTGTAATAAATATTCATTTTCAACCTCTATATTATGTATACTGAAACATTTCACCTTGTGATATGTTTCTGAATATGTACAGAAAATAAAATAATTAAATAAAATAAATAACCTCAAATATTGGTTTGGAATGACCTGAAAAATGTGTAAAATCGGGGCTGATAACAATGTGAAAATTTTTAAAAACTCAGGTAATATTTTACAGGGGTGAAAATAACAAAATAAAAAAACCACCAGCGATGAGTAAGGTAAACGGCGACAGCACTATTTGTGGTTATTTTTTAAGTGTCGAGAGGTGGTTTGTATATAAAATATAGAGGGGGGGCTGGGTTTAGGGCTGAGAGGATGAGGTATAGCCAGCCCTAGAGTCAATTAGTTTCGTTGAAATTGAGTTCTTAACCCTCCGAAAGTAAAAGTGCAATATCACCTTTTTCCTATGGCAAAAATTAAAAATTCCCAGGATGCATTACTCACCCCCATCTACTACAGGATGTTTTTTTTCTAAACAGCACAATAGTGATATATTTTTACAATTTTGTAATAGTATAGAAAAAATAAAAAACTTTTTAAAACCGAGTTTCCTTATAAATTGAATCATCATACTTAGCACTAAATTTTGATAATAGAATCTTACTTATAAGACTAATTGAAATAGAAAAAAAAATTGATGGCTTAGCGTTTTTTTTTTGTGTTTTTTTTTTTAAATATTTACAGAATATATATGCAACTAAGCAATTCAATACTTTTAAGTAATTTAAAAAAATACATTATATTTATCATCTAGTTAACATATAATTTACACCAACTAATATATATTTTTTTCATGTACATTACACTTAAATTTTTTCCTAACTATTCTCTATCCTTTAACTATAACTATTCTTATTTTTAAGCAGTAGTGATGTATGAGCATTGTTTTTTAAAATAATGTTTCAATTATTCCTACTTGCACCGTCAGTTGGTAGAGATTTAGATGATAAAAATAGCTTTTCATCATATTCAACACACACTGCTAATATCCCAACGCTTTAACACAAACATAAAAAAAAAACAATGTAATGAATGAAATGTATTTCCTAAAAATAATATTCAATGTCATATAAAATGAGTCCCATAACTCATCGGGAATGCAAAATTTTATTATAGTTTGAATCGAATACATTTTAAAAAACAATGAGAGAATGGACACTCTGTTATAATTGTTAAGGGTGGGTTTTGGCTCCCGTTAAACAGGAGGAGGATATGGGGGTGTTAATTTCTTCCTAAAATGTACAGCCTGATTTTTTAAAACATCCCCTGTACACTTGTCTAAAGTAATTACCGTTCTCACTCACACAAATTAAGGTAAGATGGCTTCAGTAATGTGTTTTAGTTAAATTAATTATAAATTTGAATGATCTTCCCTAGCTGGCAATATTTGGGTTTTTCCGTATTATCCGGGTAACACAGATTTTAAAAGAGAGAGTTTTTTTTAAACGGTTTAAAAACGCTTCAAAGATTTTGGTTTCGATTTTTTAAAGGAATGATTAACTATGTAAATATATTTTACAAAGTGAGCTTTTTAATTTTTGAAGAGGGGGCTCTTGTCACGTGACTGGAGCGGCCATTTTCCCCATACAATTGTGGTCCTTTTTTTCCTACTGGTATTGACTAGAACAAACGATTTCTTCACACTTATTAGGACATTTTCACAACTAATTTTTTCCATTTTGTTTAAAAGGTAGACCAACCAAGTTGGTTATAATAATATAAAGTGCAAACAAGCTTTTTGTCGATTATCTATTAACGTGTGAAAAAATCATATGCTCTAGTGTTAAATTCAAAGGGGACTAGGATCCGTATGAAACGAAAACGGCCGCGCGGTTACACGTGACAGAAGACATCCTGTTTAATTTATTTTATTATTAATCAAATAATTCTTGTAGAGGCCTTTTGCATTAATCATTATTTGAAATCTCAATGGCAGATAAGCTGTGGGAATGTAAAATACGTAAAATCGACCGATATGATTATCAGATGATAGGTGGAATGGGGAATGTTTTTGATGTGTCAAATTCGTGAACACTTATCTCAGTTCGTATTGACAGGTCATAAGCCCTGTAATTCCACATTCGTTTTTCAGAGATCCTCTATCTATGTGGAGATTTCATTATTAAAAATAACTTGAGTTAAGTCGTTTGTCCTGACGAAATATTATATTTAATTTTTTTTTTGGGGTCCTTTTTTTAAAAAAAATACAAAAAGCGGCAAAGTCAGAAAATTATTCTCCACTTAACCACCATCCCTTATATCTTCAAAAAAAAATGTATCATACAAATTATACATACTTATGAATTGGCTGCATAAAGTAGTATAAACACAGGACTCCACAATGTGTTTAAATGTTTAAAAGAAGCAAAAAATTATTTGTTTTTTGTAATTTTATCACAAAAACCTATACCACACGTGTTCAATGCATTGCCTTTTGTTGTTAATTAATTGTGGCTTTTTAAACGAATTTATAATCAGATATTATTGATTTCTCAACAGAGACAGAGAAGTAAACTCTGGAATCGAATGTGAGGAGAGACATCTTCAGGCGTCTTCTAGTAAGTAATCAAGTTCGGATTGAACCTTACCTACACCAATAACGTTGTAGATTGCCCAAAAAAATGATTAGCTAATATTCTCAACAGAACTCAAAAGAATATTAAAAGTATTTAAAATCTGTCGAAAACACAACTCGCATGTGGATTCTTCTGACACAAAATCCACATAATTATACAAGTTTCAAAAATTTTGTTCATACATAGTTGTCAGATGATGGGCGGTATGGGGATGGGAATGTTGTAAATACATCAAGTGGGCCACTTAACCCCAGCCAATGACAGGGTCTAAAACCACCACAGCGCCTAGATTAACGCACATTCGGTTTCCAGAGTTTCTCCTGCCTCTGTTGAGATATCAATAATTAATATCTGATATCAGCCCAGCATGGGTATAATCCCAGTAATTTGTCTACAAGTAGTTTGTATTAATTCAAAATGTTGTTGTTAAAAACTTTATAATCAATTATGGGGTATGTGATCAAATTATCAAGAATCAATGCACTCGTTGTACCGATACAGTGTCCTATTCTCCCACTGGGTTGCGGATACGGAGAGATAGAGGTAGAGAAAACATGGGTTACAGCGATTTATACTTTCTGGACTACATTGAAATAATAAAACGACTCTCGGTCAGCCCTAGAGGCCCTAACCCATAACCGCAGTATGCTAAGCTCGGTCCCGGGCCCATCCGAACAGCGTCCCTGTTATCGTGAAATTTCGAATTATTTAACATATTAGAGCTGGAGAAACTTTTAGAATCTCTAATTAAATAATATAGTAGTTAACAATTTTAATAATGGTCTGTTTTAATTTTTGTTGGGCTGTGTAAAAAATTGTACGAGTTTATGAACTCAATTTGGATTTGAAATACTTTGGTATTTACATTGCAAATAATTGAAATATAAATGTGCGTAGAGATTTTCACGGTCGACGTTGATTATATTTGCATTGTTTTTTTTGTCTTCGCCCAGACAAAAAACACATAACACAGGTAATGCAAAAAAATAGAGCAAATATAATAAGGAAATATATACTTTTATCTGTATGTACAAATAATTTTATATTCTTTTTATTTATAAAAGATTAAATTCATTGCCCAAAAATTAAGAATATAATTAAATAATGTTTCAAAAAGTATGCCGTAAATGTTTTACTGAAAACGGCTTGGCTCATTAAGCTCACAAACACGGCGTTAGAAAATTTGTTTCAATGATCTCAATGTCACCTCTTTCAAGAAACTAGGTCAATTTACTTTATGACCTATTAGTTGTGTTTTTTGTCCTCTCCGCCGTTGCAAGCGCCATCACCATTCAGGGTGAAGTACGTACGATGTAAAATGTGGTGTGTTTATATCTACTTGGAATATGTTGAATTTTGGTCGTTTATGTTTTATTATGTATTTGGAATTTGTACCGTGTCGCCGTCGGCTAGTAGGTATTTTGGTGTTTGCGTGTAATACTGGAAACCATGTGTGTTTGAGTTTAAGTCCAACATCTCTGTTAACGTTGTTTGGATGTTTGTGTATTTCGATAGCCTCTTTAATTAGGCGTGTGTTGTAGTTTTTCGGTGTGAGTATTACTTTAGGTTCAAAAGCGAAAAAGTGTCCAGTCTCAATAAAATGACTTGTCAGAGCGTCCAAGTTTACAATGCGTTTCTTTACAGTCCGCCCTGTTTGTCCAGAAAGGAGAGGACAAAAACACAAAACACGGATAATCCCAAAAAAAAAAAACAAATAGAATCATCAACGACCGTGAAAATCTACGCACATACTAATGACCTGTTTTATATATATATATATAAATTTTTGTCTTTATTTACTATTATTAAGTTAGATTAGCTCTACTAACATTTTATCGAATGCCGCTATTGTGACTATTTACCACTACTTTCCCCTATCTGACACACCTTAATGGTGCATTAATACACCAAGTGCAGTGAGTCTCGATTATAAAAGTAAAATATTATTGTCGCTTCAGCGTCGTTTCAAGATATCAAATAAATATAAAATATTTTTTATATAAAAAACCTCATTTATATAAATGTAATTTTCGATTGACCCCATCGGGAATCGAAACCTGGACCTTATGCTTATAGTCCAACGCGCTAGCTACTACATCACAAGGCAGATATTCCATCTTTGTAATAAACCGTACTAAAATTTTTTCATAATCTTATTGAAGAGATATTTTTTTTTTCAATAGTGCGCTCTTAAAATCCAATTATTATTAAGTACGTGCTTTTTCTTTATAGACGAATAAAGCAAGGCGATCATTAAAGACGAAATAATATGTATATATAGTCCTTGGTCCTCAAAGTAGGTACTTTATTCATCAGAGGACTTAAGGAGATCGTTATATTGACGATAAATAATTGTTAATTGCACATTAATTTTATGTTGGATCGCCGTAAATACAGCGCTTACTCTCAAATCCATTCTGCTGGTATACGGGTTTTTCTGTCGTCTTTATTTATGAAGTTTCAAAAAATAGGTTCTTGATTTGCTTTCAGGTATGCATCTAAATATTATCTAAATAATTTTGTTTTAAAAAGGTTTTTATTGCAACAATGTAATAATAGGTGAACTGATGTTTAAATTAGAGCAGAATGCAAGGCTGAGATAAGCATTTATCAACAAAAATTAATAAAGGTCTTTTACGTTGGTCCGGTCATGTAGAGCGAAATGGATGATAAAATAGAACGGCTAAAAAATATATATGACGCGACTGTACCTGGATGTAGAAAAGTCGAGGGAGGCCGAGAAAGTCATGGCATGATTCAAGTTAAAACAAGTGCGTAAAAGTGGGCACGTAAGAAGTCGGAATAATCGACGTGAGTGCATGAAAAGATGTATGAATGTGGAGAAAGCAAGAGAAGTATTCCAGGACAGAGTGGTGTGGCGTTCTATCCTCTCTGCCTACCCTTTCGGGGAAATGGCGTGATGGTTAGTTAGTTTGTTAGTTAGTTTATCTATTGCAATCTATCTCAAAATCTACATATTGCAATTTTTAGGTTTTATTAATGTCCTGTGAGGACAGCGCACTTTTTTAAAATAATTTAAAATGAGTAGGTATTAGTTTTTAATCACTCTATTACGTCCAAATATTTTTATCAAAGAAATAAAAGGTTTTTTAATGCGTAAAATATTCTAGTAAATTGATTTCTATAAACATAAAGTTAGCTTCTATAATTGTTTGCTACTTATGGATATTTAAAATATTGCTTACATATAGGTATTTAAATTATTTGAAATCTTATAGACTGTTAATTGGTAATCCTATATTCTATTCCCAGTCATCTCCTTTTCACTTTTACCTATCCCTATCATCCTTTCCTTCCTCTATATCTCTTTATATTTATTTCTTATGTTTACTAGCTGACACCCGTCGCGTTGCTGCCTGCAGAAGAAACAGGTAATTTCTAGAAAATATCGATTGAAAATTTGAAAGATTTATCTCGTTTCTTTGGGAATTGGTAATAGAAGGAATGCTTTGTGTTTTCTTTCCTGTTGATAAATGCATTTATGAAAATTGAATAACTCGTATAATGTGTATACTCGTATGTATTAAAGGTATAGTGTAAATTGTTATTTTATTTTATTTTGGTGACTTTATTTTTTCAAGTGCTTCATGGTAGGTTTATTTATAATATATTTTTTGTTTATCCGTCTTTGGCATCAATTTACAATTAAATTTCTTGGCTGTCCGACTCGTAAATTTAATATGAGGACTCTATTACCCTTGAAAAAAGACACTCAGGGACATTTATTTTTTTTTAAAATGTGTGTGGCAGGTCCGACGCATGAATGGAAATTTTACTCTTAGATGAAAAAAAGGTTGCGTCCGTCAAGTTGGATTTCTAATTATAAACTCTATATTCGAAAACAGGTCTCCCAAAACCCTTTTAATCGATACCAATATTTATTTTTATAAAAAGATGTGCGTCCGCCATCTTGGATTTAAAAAATAAACGCTTAATTCAAAATCAGGACGCCCCGTATCGTCCTAAAAAACGATACCCATCTTCATTTTATGAAAAAAAGGTGCGTCCGCCATTCTTGGATATCAAAATACAACTTTAAATTGAAATCAGTACGCGATACGCCTAAAAAACGATGCAAACCTCATTTTATGAAATAATGTGTAAAAATTGTCTTCATTTTTCGATAAACACTTAATTCGAACAGAACGCCATGTGTCCGCCATCATCTTGAATTTCCGAATCAAAATAACTTAATTCGAAATCAGGACGCCCATACGCCCTAAAAACGATACCCATTCTTCATTTTATGAAAAAAAGGTTCGTCCGCCATCTTGGATTATCAAAATAAACTTTAAATTTGAAATCAGAGCCCCCAAGAACCATTTAAAACGATACCCATCTTCACTTTGTGAAAAAAAGAGACAACCGCCATCTTGGAATAAAAAATAAACGCTAGATTCGAAATCAGGGCCCCCAAAAACCATTAAAACGATACCCATCTGCATTTTCTGAAAAAAAGGACGACCGCCATCTTGGATTTAAAAATTAAACGCTAGATTCGAAATCAATGGCCCCCAAAAAACCTTTTAAACGATACCCAACATCCTTCTATGAAAAAAAGCTTTCGTCCCGCCATCTTGATTTAAAAATAAAAGCTAAATTCGAAATCAGGACCCTTTAAAAACCCTTAAAACGATACCCAACTTTATTTTAATGAAAAAACGTTGCCGTCCGACCATCTTGGATTTAAAAATAAACTCTAAATTCGAAATCAGCACCTTTAAAAACCCTTAAAACGATACCCTACTTTATTTTTACGAAAAAAAGGTACGCCCGCCATTTTGGAATTTAAAAAATCCATATGCTTTGCAATGGGAAGCAATTCTGTAATAGGAAGTAATGGTGATGATAATTATTAAATTTTAAAAAAATTAAAACTTAATTCGGCATTTACAAAATAGAATATATATTTTTCGGGAATTGTGCGAGGGTCCATATGATCCATATGTTTCACCTCGTAGCACCCAGTGGTAGCCATTTTACTACCGTGTATGAGGTCGCCGGTTCGATTCCCGTAGAGGGGTCCAAGATGAAATATGATTTATTTACATGTTATTTTTACATTAATATTTCATGTGCGATACCTTGGACTGGGACTGAAGCGTAAGACTGATCATCCTACTTCCCATGTAATAAAATGATCAAGAGACACTGCACTCGGTGTACCAATGCAGTGCCCTATGCACCATTGGGTGCGGATAAGGGAGAGTAGTAGTAGCAAATGCACCAAATTTCAAACAAAGATTCTTGTAGCTCGAAGGAGAAATAAAACTTCTAGGTAGACTACCTATAATATAAACTCCAAACGAATTATAAGGTAGGTACTTTTTTATTACGAATTCACTGTCTGTTAATGATTTTATTCCATAGCCATAAAAATTATAACAGATTAAACTTAAAATATTTATAGTAAAAAATAATGTTTATTTAAAACGTTATAACTTTTTTATTTTCCCAGCTAGAAACGATTTTTAGGTGTCTTTGAACCTTGGAATTTTGTCTTCTTTCTATTTATTGCAAAAAAAACAGAGCTCTGCAGAGTTATTCTCGATCAGGAGAAGCCCTTGTCAAACGATTTTTTTTCTCATATAGAAAAACTGACGATGAAACTAACACAGAAATCTTGAACAAAAAAACATTTTCGGAGGTAAAAAATGCACTCGATAGCTCAAAACCAATTCACGGCACTTATTTATTGTGAAAAAAGTCCGAATCGGGGTGTAAATAAATTTAAAAATGTAATTGAAAGTTCGAGGTGTATAAAAAAAAAATTGTATACGTGATGAAAACGACATTAGCGCCTTTTGCTGTACAGCATTATTTGACGACATTTTTTATAAGCTTTTATGTACTTAGCTATGCATAGTAACTATCGGTTACATGGCGTTATCTAAAATTCACCCGGAACTGTCACTAAATTATATCAAATACACAAATACAAAAATTATAAAATGGATGTTTATAATGCAGGAACCTTCCCAGGAGTGAATAAAACAACCCTCTAGAACAACTTATTGCAATCGGATAAGCGGTTTACGAATCTATAAAGGACAAACATATATACAAACTTACATTCATTTTTATATATATAGACTAGCTGATACCCGTCGCGTTGCTGCCGCAGAAATGAAACAAAAGGTGATTCTAGAAGATATCGATTGAAGTTTAAAACATTTAACTCGCTTCTTTGGGGAATTGGTAATAGCTAGGAATGCTTTGTATTTTCTTTCTGATGAGAAATGCAAAAATGACAATTGAAATAACTAGTATAAATGTCTAATCTCGCATGTTATAAAGGTATAGTGTAAATTTATTTATTTTATTTTGGTGAACTTTATTTTTCAAGTGCTTTAGGGTAACAGGTATTTATGAATATCGAAAATTTTTAAGATTTATCCGTAAGTTGGCATAAACAATTAAATTTTCTTAGGCTGTTCCGACTCGTAAATTTAATATGAGGACTTCTATTACCCTTGATAAAAGACACCCAGGGACATATTTTTTTTTTTCTTAAATGTGTTGTGGCGGGTCCCGACGCATGAAATATAATTGTTTACTCTTAGATGAAAAAAAAGTAAATGCGTCCGTCGTTTGTGTTGGATTTTTCCATAAAAATCCGACCTATATTCAAAAATTCTGGCAGGTCCCCAAAACTTTAAACATACATTGAATCTTTATTTTATGAAAAATAAATAAAATGTGTGTCCGCCATCTTGGATTTCAAAATAAAACTTAATTTCAAAATCAGGACGCCCTTCAAAATGTAAAAACGAATACCCATCTTTATTTTTATGAAAAAAAGGTGCGTCCGCCATCTTTGATATAAAAAATAAAAACTTTAAATTTGAAATCATTACGGCAATACGCCCTAAAAACGATGCAAACCTTCATTTTTCAGGAAAAAAATGTGTGTCCGCCATTGTTGAATTACACGAATAAAATCTAAATTCGAAATCAGGACGCCCATACGCCCTAAAAAAAAATACCCATCTTCGATGAAAAAAAAGGTGCGTCCGCCATCTTGGATATATCAAAATAACTTTAAATTGAAAATCAGGATGCCCATACACCCTAAAAACGATACCCATCATCATTTTATGAAAAAAAAAATGATGCGTCCGCCATCTTGGATTTCAAAAAAAACCTTAATTCGAAATCAGAGCCCCCAAGAAACCAGTTTTCAAAACGATACCCATCTTAACTTTGTGAAAAAAAGGACAACCGCCATCTGGAATAAAAAATAAACGCTAGATTCGAAATCAGGGCCCCCCAAAACCCATTAAAAACGATACCCATCTTCATTTTCTGAAAAAAAGGGGACGACCGCCATCTTGGAATATAAAAATAAACGCTAGATTCGAAATCAGGGCCCCAAATAAAAATCCTTTAAAACGATACCCAACATCCTTGTATGAAAAAAAAATGCGTCCGCCATCTTGGATTTAAAAATAAAAGCTAAATTCGAAATCAGGACCCTTAAAAAACCCTTAAAACGATACTCAACTTTATTTTATGAAAAAAAAGTTGCGTCCGCCATCTTGGATTTAAAATTAAACGCTAAATTCGAAATCAGGGACCCTTAAAATCGACCCTTAAAACGATACCCAACTTTATTTTTATGAAAAAAGTTGCGTCCGCCCTCTTGGATTTAAAAATAAACGCTAAATTCGAAGAAATCAGGACCCTTAAAACCCTTAAAACGTAACTCAACTTTATTTTATGAAAAAAAAAAGTTGCGTCCGCCATCTTGGATTTAAAAATAAACGCTACAATTTCGAAATCAGGACCCTTAAAAACCCTTTAAAACGATACCCAACTTTATTTTATAAAAAAAAAAACGTTGCGTCCGCCATCTTGGATTTAAAAATAAACGCTAAAATTTCGAAATCCGCACCCTTAAAAAACCCTTTATAAAACGATACCCTACCTTTCACTTTATAAAAAAAAAGGTACGCCCGCCATTTTGGAATTTTAAAAAAATCCATACGCTGTGCATGGGAAGCAATTCTGTAGTAGGAAGTGATGGTGATGAAAATTATAAAATTTAAAAAAAAAAACAAAAATCATTCGGCATTATACAAATAGAATATATATTTTTCGGGAATTGTGCGAGTCCATATGATCCATATGTTCACCTCGTAGCACAGTGGTAGGCCCATTTTACTACCGTGTATTAGGTCGGACGGTTCGATTCCCGTAGAGGGTCAAGATGAAATATGATTTATTTACATGTTTATTTTTACATTAATATTTCATGTGCGATACCCTGGACTGGGAACTGAAGCGTTAAGACATGATCATCCTACTATCATGTAAATAAAATGATCAAGATACACTGCAACACTTGGTGTACCAATGCAGTGCCCTATGCACCATTGGGGTGCGGATAAGGGAAAAGTAGTAGTAGCAAAATCCTCCAAAATTTCAAACAAAGATTCTTGTAGCTCGAAGAAGAAATACTTCTAGGTAGGCTACCTATAATATAAATTCCAAACGAATTTAAGGTAGGTACTTTTCATTTAACTAATTCATTGTCTGTTAATTATTTTATTCGATAGCCATAAAAATTATAACAGAGTAAACTTAAAATAATTCTATAGTAAAAAATAATGTTTTGAAAACGTTATAACTTTTTTATTTTCCCAGCTAGAAACGATTTTTAGGTGTCGTTGAGCTTGGAATTTTTGTCTTCTTTCTATTTATTGCAAAAAACAGAGCTCTGCAGAGTTATTCTCGATCAGGAGAAGTCCTTGTCAAACGATTTTTTTTCTCATAGAGAAAAACTTACGATGATGCTACTGCGTAAATCTGGCACAAAAAAAACATTTCCGGAGGTAAAAAAATACACTCGATAGCTCAAAACCAATTCACAGCACTATATTATTGTGAAAAAAGAGCCCGAATCGGGGTGTAAATAAATTATAAAATGTATATGAAAGTTCGAGGTGTATAAAAATAAATTGTATGCGTGATGAAAACGACATTAGCGCCTTTTGCTGTACAGCATTATTTGACGACATTTTTTTATAAGCTTTATGTACGGTACTATCGGTTACATGGCATATCTAAAATTCACCCGGAACTGTCACTAAATTATATCAAATACACAAATACAAAAATGATTAAAATGGATGTTATAATGCAGGAACCTTCCCAGGAGTGAATAAAACAACTCTCTAGAACAACTTATTGCAATCGGATAAGCGGTTTTACGAATCTATAAAGGACAAAACATATTATACAAACTTACATTCATTTTTATATATATAGATTATTTCCATGTTTCTTTGAACTGTTATAAATGTGAAAAAACCATAATTGGTAATCATGTTTTTTTGTATTTTACGTTCATGTATCGATAACTGTTGTTTTTCCTAAAAATAAATCAAATAAAATAAAACTGCTAACACATATAGGTACTTAAATATTGTATATTATATTGTATATTTGAACAAAGCAAAGGTTGTATGTTATTTGATTGAATAATGAAACTTTTGTGAATGTTTTATAAAGCTCCTTGGGTACCAATAGGCGAGCGGAAGTTTTGTTCATTAGGGAATCGGGGGGCGGCGGCGGCATGATTCTCACTTTGCGCATATCTCAGTGCCGCCAACCTCACGCCATTCCTAGAAAACCATTCCAACTATGAGAAATGAGATTTCAACACTGTGGCTGCGGTGAGGTCTCTGGGCGCCACAAAACTTAGCAGGAGAAATTGCAATCGCGCTTTACAGCTGTGAGAAAATAAAGCGTACCTTAATTAAATAAATCCACCTTGTGTGAGTGTGGTGTGGTGTGAGTGTGGTGTGGGTGTGGTATGGGGGTGGTGTTGGTGCAGTGAGGGTGTGGTTGTGGTGTGATGCGGGTATGTTATATTTTTGTATTTTAAACTAGTTTTTTATCTGATTAAAAAATGGTACGAGCGTACGGCTCTCTTCAAGTAGACTTGAAGAGTGGGGGAGCTGAATTTTTAGGAATAAAATTTAAGTATTATATTATATTTAGTAATTCAATAGTTTATAATAATTTTTTTTAGAAATAAAATTTAAGTAAGTATAATAATTCAACAGTTTATAATTATTAAATGTTTTTATTCAATTAAAATACAATCATATTTTGTAGAAATTAATTTAGTTAAAATAGACGTGTTTTGGTGGCCCTCACAACCCTGAAATAGTTATTAAAATAGTTACTAAAAACATTTTTAAAAAAAAGTGATTTCGGACATCGAATAACTAAACGTTGTAACATTAAAAAGTTACTTTTTGTTGAATCGCGTTTTTAGTTTTTGTAGTCAATGGATTTGAATATCGCGTTTCGTGTTTTTAAAAATATTGAAATCCTTAGCAAAAAGATAAATATTTCATATACCTAATATCTGAACATGTTGAATTGCGTTTAGACATTTTGATAGCGATTTACTCGTAATTCACAATTCGTGATGGGCGTTATTAATTTATTTGTAAACATGGGTCTCATGTCTTGTTACGGTGGCATTTTGTATAGAAATTTAATGAATTGTATGAAAAATGTGTCGAAGTTGCCAAAAAAATTTTTTTTTTCTCAATTCAGCAACTTGAGAGAGTTGATATTTTTTGAATTAGCAATTATTCTTCGTTAGAAAACGATTTGAGTTTGCCATTTATGTGAGGAAACGCATATTTTAATATTAGTCAACATATTTATTAGACGGCACAATCGAGTTCTAAATTATTGAAGTCTTAAAATCTATTTTAATAAATTATGTGTAATTTAAATTGTTATTTTTTTAGTGCATTCACACAAAGATCTTGTAGGTAAAAATTATGCAGAGAATATCATAGAATTTAAATCGAGAAGCATATAAAGAGAACAAAACTTCAATCAGGTTTTATGAAAAAATACACTTTACCTATTTAAATTATTTTAGAAACCATGGTATTCGAAGAAAATAAAAAGGATTTTTCAAAAAAATTTATTCACTAAGCACATTTTAAAAATACATTGAAATAGACTGAAAAAGTATTATGTATTGATAAAATAATAAAACATTTAATGAATATTATTAATTTTCATATATATGATTAAGGTGCTGTTAGTTTCATCGTTAATAAATACTATGATACTGAAGGTACACCAGTTTAGCAAGCGCATTTCATACTGACGGAATAAAATCACAAAAAAATAAATAGGAAATTTAAAAAAAAATCCTTTTTTAACTCTAAACATAAAAATTTGCGGTTTAATGGTAAAAGTTACTTTACTATAAACGTTATTGCAATTGAAAGAATACACTTATTTTGAAAGTGAAATAGAGATATGTTTGCAATTTTTTTAATCCTACAAGTATATTCAATTATGTTCTGGGTAAACTATGATAGGCCATCAAATGAAGGCTCAACAACTTTTTTTGCTTCATGTTGCCATGGTTTAGGAAATACATATTATGTCTTAAAAGCCGACTGTATCGCGGCCTTAAACAACATGTTTTAACAATTAAAGAATAATAATAAAATAAGATAATATTACATTCATATTATTATTTAATAACAATTATTCTTAAAATTGTAAGCACTAATTTAATATTGTAAATAATTATAAAATTGTTTAATAATAATTGCAAGATAGCGAAAATTACATAACGTAAATGTATTATACAAAACTTGGCAAGTGTTTGATTGTGCTAAATTTATTTTTAAAAAATATATTAATTTTGATGAAAAACTTAATGACTCATTTGCAAAAAATAATATACTTATATTAATACAAAAATGTTGATAAAATAACTATAATGAGAGTAATATTTTTTTAGAGGTACTTGATATTCTTTTATCTTCTTAATATTTGAATCGTATTCGGCGAAGTCTTAGAGATTTTTGGGAAAATTGTTGATTGAAATTACTGTTAGAAATATTTTTGGAAAAAGCATCCATGTATGTATTATTTGAAGAGCGCAAAGAGAGTTAACATGTTCACAAGTCCTTTTTAAATGGCCGATTAATTTTTTTACATAATATTTCATTTCTCATCGTGCTTACATATTTCTTCGTTTCTTAATTTAACAAAAATATTTGTACGCATACATGTATACAAAAGCAAGTTTGTTATCAAAAAAGACATCAATATTGATGTGTGTACATTTACAAATATACATTAGCTAAACAAAAGGTTAATTTTATTTAAAGAAGTATCGTATTTAAATCAAGTTATTTTATGATTTCAGTGAAAATTAAAATTTCATTTCATTTCAAATATCAACAACGTTTATTATTGGTGAGAAGTGTATTTTTATTTATAGACAGGTTGCAAATGCAAAGATACAATGTTTTATTATAATACATCATTTTTAGTATTCTAGTATTTGTATTATAAACTATTAAAGGATGTGAGAGAATAATTCGCAGGTAGTATCTAATATTATATTATTATTATTGTAGAAGAATATTTTTAGTAAACCAGAAATATTTATTAAAACCTAGAAGTAAGCATCCTGAGCATTCTAATTAGAATAATCGCGGTAGTAGCATACTCTATATAAAAAATAATACTGAGGATAAATCATTATTTTATGATAATAGGAAGACATTAAAAACATTGTAGCACAGAGCGAACAAAAATGGATAGCAAAGTTGTTGAAATAGTGTTTGAAGTCTTAGGATCATTGATTGTAAGCATTTAAACAAAAAAAATGCATTCAATAAAAAGTAATAAAAAATCCAATAGGGTTCTTCCAGATAGCACGAATAAAAAAAAAATATCCTGAAAACGTTATAAATGTGTTTAAAGTATATTTTTACAAATCCAACGATATAAAACACAATGATCAAAAATTTTGTTTTCATTTATAAATGTATGTTTTAAAAACACGAAAATTACGAATGATTTTTAACGCCCGTTTTTTTTTATTGGCTAATGACGTCATACCCGTCCACCGCGAAAGGTCGCGAAATTCCATTCTGTAGTGACGGCCTATATTGCTGTGACGTCACACCGCATGCGCGCCAAAATGGAGGATTTTGCGAGCGAAATTGATGAAAAAGCGCTATTTCAAAACGCGCCAGATAGTTAATATGACATCGTAAAAATTAAAAAAAAAAAATCCCTAGGTATTGTAATTTTTCAATCAATTTTTTAAAATTAAAAATAAAAAATCTGAAAGAACCCAATTGCAGTTTGTGATAATCGTCAAGTTTTCGGAAGTGGGTTGTGCTATACAGGTTATAACAGGTGCTTAGATAATTTTCGGAGTGGGTTTGTGCTATACAGGTATAACAGGTGCCTAGATAAATTTCGGAAGTGGGTTGTGCTACTACAGGTATAACAGGTGCATAAATACATTTCGGAAGTGGGTTGTGCTTATACGGTATAACAGGTGCCTAGATAAATTTCGTTGTTTTTTTTTTGCGATTTTTATGATACAAAATAACAGAAAGCATTACAAATACATACCTAATATCAAATTGTTTTTTTTTCTTAGCAAAAGTTTTCTTGCCAAATCGAATATTCGTATGTATTTTCTTTTTCATTTTTGTTTCTTATTTGGCCACCTACTGTGTGCTACATTTAAAAAATGTTTATGTAAATAGCCCTATGGCGTGTTTAAACAATTAAAATAAAATATAAATAAAATAAAATAATAACCTAATACAGTAAAATAAATATTAATGCATTCGACCAATGTAGAAATAATAATTGGTTCCCAGGACGCGTAGCATGTAGGTTAACGTGAATTTGGTCGGAAGTATTGTTTGTTTAAATATGTGGTATTTAAAACGTTTAGTAAAAAGCGACACTTTTCGTGTCTATGAATGGGTTTTTAAACGACACGACTTTTGCCAGAAGAAAATATTATTACTTTTTTAATATTTGGCTCCGTCAAAATCCAAGTCTTTAAAATTAAGAGAAGCACAAAAAAACGGTAGGTAGTTTTCATAAAATAAAATAATACAAATCTACCGAAAATTATAACAATGTAAAATCAACATTCTGAAATACTTATCACTTACTTGATGATATTTGTTTACGGTAAGAAGTACCTTTTAAATATTTTATTATGTAATAAATTTAAACATGAATCGAATTATAGCAGGGTTATAATTAAAATATTTATATCCTTGAGGTAAGTTTTTTTAAGTAAGTACCTAATAGAAAATAATAAATAAGGTAAATTATTTATATTTATTAACGAATTTCATGAGAAACACTTAATACTATAAAAGTTGATGTTAAAAAACAATAGACTTACTCGTAGTTATATTACATTGGTAACGATTATTGGCTATTTAAAAACAATGTAGGTGCTGGTGAAACGATAATAATAAAATGTCCCATGTTGTAACACATCATTTGTTTTGAATGTACAAATCAAATTATAGAAAAATAAATGGAAATTAGTTATGCGCATTTGAGATTTACACAAAAGATATTATGATGTAACTTCCATAATTAATGGATATTATAATGATGTGTTGGTTATTTTGATTTGATTGAAGGAAAAATAATTAGGGGAGAGTTGCGATTTTGGCGCGTGGTTGATAATGGCGCGCCCCCGTCTATCTCCAAACTATGCAAGTCGGGAACATTGTTAGATTGCAGTAATACAATCGGCTTGGAGTAGGATTTCGGTATATACTTGTTTCAAGAAGCTTCCGATGTACTGAGGCGTGTTGGACCTGTCGATTTCTGATTTTGGTGTGTTTTACTTATAATTTTGTGTTTGATTTTCAATATTGGAGGTAAGTGGGCATTTATACATTATATAACTGTTTGTGTGAGGTTAGTTGATACAGAGTGAATTTATTCATGCTTACATTAAACTATACAATTGGTTCAGCTTAAACTATTAATTATTTTAATTATGATTTTTTAAACTAAAATGACCCAGTTCCTTCGATGGACGTTCGGTAATGGCCGTGATTAAGCACGGTATTTATCCAACCGCGCGCGCCCTTTTCTAGTCCAGTTTTGTTGCATGTTACCTATATAACTTATTTAGAATCATTATGGCTGACACTCCAGAGCAGAGTGAAAAAAAACTTTCGTGGACTCCACAGGCAATAAATGCTGCAAAATGAAATCAGAATAAATACTTTGTTATATCTTCGGAGTCTTCAAACTATCCAACAACAACCGTTTGTGTATTTTCAACATGGACTATCTCGCTGAGTTGAGTCCAATTCCATAAAAAATACACCAGAGTATAACTATATTTGTGACTATTGTACGAATGATGTAAAAAGTGTAATGAGAGTTTAGCTTGATTTGTATTTGTTTCTTTGGTTTGAAACGATAATATAATATGGTTTTAAAAGGATTTCATTTTAATTTTTAAATTAATACTTTCAAAGTTTTGTCTTATCTTTTTTTTTTATTAAAGTCTCTATTATAAACTTAACTTATATATGGATTCAAGAAAGGCGCGGTAATATCAAACTAAAGGCGTGCTATTATCATACAGTTTGATAGTTACCGCGCTTTGATGACCTTTTTGTTTTATCATTGAAAACTAACTTAACTATTTTATCATTATTTTCCTTGGTGTTATTAGAGTTATAGATGTATGTACCTATAAATGCAATCTCAAATTAAAAATATCTGTTCAGTTGCGGTTGCAAAATGCAAATTAGCTTAGGGTCTACGCCAATATCCAAGACTCTCCCCTACTTAATCAAATAATGTATATACGATGGGCGGGTTTATTGCGAAAAAATTCGTATAACTAACAAAAAATACAAAGACCATAACGTTGCGCGTTATTGTGTTTTATTTTAGAAAGGTATTCACTACAATTTTGGCGAATATGCGTGTTTAAAAAATATTATTTAATTTAAGTACAGGGTAATTTATTTTTATTTTTATAATCAACTATCAACAAAATGGTTTCAATATTATTACAGTTTCAAAATTCTATCATTTATATGTAATGAAATAAAAAACGATTGAACAACTCTATATTTGATTATCAAAATTTTTACATAAAATCATCAAACCCATAGCAAAAATTTTAAAGCCAACCGCAACGTATACAATTGTGTAAAAACAGGTAGGTAAAAGATGCGGTAGGTAAGCTTTAACCTGGTATCCACCATATTATTGATGTTGACACACAAAAAAACTTTTACATAAAATAATTTTGTATAGATCATACATGTGTGTGGGAACCTGAAAATTAATAACTGTTAGGTTGAATATGTTCAATTTGAAGCATTTTGAAAAACATGAATTATTGAAGTGTAAAAAGTCTTTCCATCACAAAAAAATCAAAATAGTAATAAAGCATGATGATTGGCATAGCATAATTTATTATTTGAACAATTTTCAAAACAAAAGGTTTAAAAGACATTCGTGTGATATTCAAAATAATGTGCAGATTTTTATTAGATAAACATCGTTTAGAACGACTTTTTATTAATTTATTGTGGGTTGTTTTTCCAATAACAACTTCAGAATAAAACAATGTTTTTGGTAGTAGTATTAGCTGAGTGGTTGGTAATCTAACTGTTATAGTGTATCTAGTGATCTACATCGTGTGTAATTGCTACGTACAATATGCTTTTGTATCCATGTGAGAATTTACAATTATGCATAAGGCAAATACCCCAAACGGTCAAAAGTTTTGACCTTTTGACTATTGACTATTTGTCATTGCATATCACACAGTTGTATGCGGAATTGATTCTTGTGAATTTAAAAAGGCATATGTTCGTAAAATTAGCAGGTCTTACAATAGTGCGTGGAATCAAAATAAGGGAACATTGGAAATGGGCTCACTTAATAAAGGACGCTCTGTAATGACATTTTCTTTAAATAAATAATTTTCATTCGTGCACCCATTATCATAAGCCTTCTTCTAAAATACTTAAAATTTTGTCATTAACATCAACTACCGCACCTATCTTTAAGTTTTAGCATGTGCTGGTTGGTATGTCCATTTGGGAGTCATTTTGTTGATAATTTCCTGGGATATTTGACATAATAACGTCGTCTGAGTCAAAAATCTGTACAGAATCAATGCTAAGGGTATGTTTTTCTGGTGATCCTGGATGGCGTCGCTAATACATCGTTGTTGATTTTATGGCATGATGTAATTTAGTTGAACATAATATCAGCAATAGACCCATATTTTGCATTAACATTCAATGATTTTCCCCAAATATATAAAACAAATGAAATCAGTTTTCCCTTAAATATGCCAGCATTGGTGGGATGGTGATATCCACAGTCTCTATAGTGCCAAGCGTTCCATTGCCCATTTCTAGACTACCAATGCTAGAAAAAGATGCTTTGATTTGGGCCAAGCACGAATATTTATCCTTTTAAAACTAGATATTTGAAATAGCTGGCCAAAGGGGTGATTTTAAATTTATATGCATGTCATTGACAGATGCGGGTCTAGTATAGCATCTTTTAATAACTGAAGTACCTGCTAAAGTCTCCGCCGACAAACATATTATTTACATCAAAAGGAATTGTATTTTGATGATATATCTTTTAAAAGACTATCTAATACTTCAATAAGCATATCGGTTAGAGGTGCCATCGGTTGCTTCATCCCAAATTTATTAAAGATGCATCTTAAAGATGGCACATGTTTTACACATTATGCACTAGAAATGTGGGAGGTGGATATTGATGATATATTTCTATGGAAGTTTTAAATGCGAGCATGTGCGTAGTACATACATGTTTTAATAACATGGCTGCAATGCATGTAGTTGCTGAATCACAAATTATTTTTTTTCCTTCTTTTTCCAAGGCGGATGATTAATGTATTATAATAGATATGTTTTTCCAGTTGCCACCTGGTCCATCCAGAAAAAAATAACTTCGCCTGCCCCAGTATGTACGGCATCAAGATACATCGTGATAAGCTTTAAATTTTGAAGGACCATTATGGGAATGATATTAGATGCCAGTAATCTCGGATGTTTGCTTATAAAAATGATGGTACACGTTTCCAATTTGCATCGTTAATTGGCATGGGCAGTCCATAATCCTGATTGTATTTTATTAATGGTTTTTGTAATCGTAGATATATATAGTTGTAAAGCAATATCAAAAAGTTTGAATATGATGGATTTGGATATGAATGCTCATCAGCAAATTCCACCTTTCGAATGTATTTCCCATAAATCAAAAGGGTTAGAGGGATTCCCAATGATTAAAATAAATACAAAAAGTTAGTCTGTATTTGATAGGCATTTGTAAATTACATGAATTCCCTTAATGTCGCTTCCACATGTTCATTCAGTTTCCGCCAAACCTCTGGCCATATCGGCCGCAGATCTTAAATGTTGCATACAGCATTCCATTTACCGTTCATTAAATTATTAAAACTGGTTGCTCCTGGTTTGTGCAGCGTACATAAATTCGCATAAAAAAATAAATAGCCTTGTGCGGGATTTGAATCATAGGCATTCGGCCAATAACATTGTGGACCACCGCGTTTGACGTCCTTCGCCAGCAGCGCGTTTGGACTGAGAAACATAATTATTGGGGGATATTCGATATAATATGATCGCGTGTCACTTTATCCACCGTATATTTAATTCAAACAATAGCGCGTCTAACATTGTCATGAGAACAAAGTGCGAACGGCCGCATCCTCTTCGCCTGTTGTTGGTAACATAAATGTTTTTGGCAAGTTGGGGAGATGGAGTGGCAATTCTACAACTACATGGGTACGTTTTATATGGAGTGGTTTAGCATGATGCCGCCATGCAGCTCTCTGGACGCTGTGTAAATATCGCGCATCCAAAAATTTTTTACTTCATCGTGATCTTCTATCTACGACATTAACATTTGCCTTAGCGTGTCCTTTGAAGCTGTATTGTGTATAGTATTTATACCGCATGCAGTGAAAATACATCTCTGCTACATTGATAATGGACATTCATATTGTATATAAAAGATAACCCTAGTTATATGGCACTACCCAGCGAATTAATTCCAATGTTAATTGAACCTATATTGACTTGACGATTTATCCTCACGACTGTCCTATACATAGGGGGAATAGCTATTATCTACTACTCTTGGTATTGGGTTGAAAGCTTTTTGGGATATTTGTTTTGTACAAACCTTTTGAATTTCATGCATCGACGATTAGGACTATATGGACCTCAAAGGAACCATGAAATCATATACTATTTTCACTAATTCAAAACTAGGCGACTTTTCCTCCGTGTATATTTGGGTAGCTCTGCGCATATATATATAATATCACGATTTTTCGCAATTATCGCGTAATTTTATCTTCACCGCTTAATATTATCAAAATATGAGCATGTGGCATACCCCCGCTTTTTGAAAATTCAACGGTATAGGAGTAGGCTTTTGGGTGTTCCAAAAATGTGTTTTTCATGATGTCTTTCATTAATTCGGCTAATTTAAGGCTAAAGACGCGAGCTACAATGTGCTGGTCCTATCTGAAGGATATTGACCAGGTTAGCACAACGCCGAAGTAATTTTCAGGCCAATTAGGCCTATTTGTAGTCATTAGGTATTAAATAAATCTGGGTTACATAAGCCTTCTAAAATACTTAAATTTTTCAATAACATAACTACCGCACCTATCTTTAAGTTTAGCTGGTGCGGTGGTCCATTTGGAGTCATTTTGTTGATAATTTCCTGGGGAAATTGACAAATATCGTCGTCTGAGTCCAACTCGACAGAATCAATGCTAAGGTATGTTTTCTGTGTTCCTGGAAGGCGTGCTAATACATCGTTGTTGATTTTATGGCAAGATGAATTTAGTGAACATAATATAGCAATAGATCCAATATTTGCATTATCATTCAATGATTCCCCAAATATAGAACCAATGAAATCAGTACCCTTAAATATGCAGCATGGTGGGATGGTTATTTCCCCAGTCTCTATATTGCCAAGCGTTCCATTGCCCATTTCTAGCAACCATGCAGAAAAAGATGCTTGATTTGGGCCAGCACGAATATTATCTTTTAAACTTAATATTTTGAAAGTTGGCCAAAGGGGTGATTTAATTATAGATGCATTGACAGAGGCGGGTCTAGAAGCATCTTTAATAACTGGAAGTACCTGCCTAAAGTCTCCGCCGAACAACATTATTTTACCTCCAAAAGGAATTGTATTTTGATGTATATCTTTTAAAAGCCTATCTAAAACATCAATAGCATATCGGTGTGCCATCGGAGCTTCATCCC
Source organism: Micrasema minimum (assembly GCA_022494985.1). Classification (NCBI taxonomy): domain Eukaryota; kingdom Metazoa; phylum Arthropoda; class Insecta; order Trichoptera; family Brachycentridae; genus Micrasema; species Micrasema minimum. The sequence goes on along the minus strand of JAGVSP010002259.1, from coordinate 108,263 downwards.
AAATTATTAAAGATGCATCTTTAATGTGTGCAGCAGTTACACTTTGCACAGAAATGTGGGAGGTGGAATTGTGATATATTTCTATGGGAATTTTAAATGCGGAATGTGCTGTACATCCATGTTTTAATAACATGGCTGCAATGCCTGTAGTTGCTACACAAATTATTTTTTTTCCTTCTTTTTCCAAGGCGGATATTAATGTATTATAAAGATATGTTTTTCCAGTGCCACCTGGTCCATCCAGAAAAAAACTTCCGCCTGCCCCATTTTGTACGGCAATCAATACATCGTGATAAGCTTTATTTTGAAGGACATTAAGGGAAGATATAGATGCCTGTATCTCGGATGTTGCATTATAAAAATTGATGGTCTCGTTTCCAATTTGATCGTTAATTGGCATGGGCAGTCCATAATCCTGATTGTTTTTATTATGGTTTTGTAATCGTAGATTTATATAGTGTAAAGCAATATCAAAAGTTGAATCTGATGGATTTTGGATATGAATGTCTTCAGCAAAATCACCTTTGAATTTTTCCCATAAATCAAAAGGGTTAGAGGGATTCCCAAAGATTAAAATAAATACAAAAAGTTGTCGTAATTGATAAGGCATTTGTAAATTACATGCTTCCCTTAATGTCGCTTCCCACTGTTCATCATTTTCCGCCAAACCTCTGGCCAATGCCGCATCTTTAAATGTTGCATACTGCATTCCATTTACCGTTCTTAAATTATTAAAACTGGTTGCTCCTGGTATGTGCAGCAACAAAATTCGCATAAAAAATAAATCGCCTTGTGCGGGATTGATCATAGGCATTCGGCCAATAACATTGTGACCACCGCGTTGACGTCTACGCCAGCAGCGGTTGACGAAAACATAATATTGGGGGATATTCGGATATAATATATCGCGTGCACTTTTATCCACGTTATTTAATTCAAACCAAGCGGTTAACATTGTATGAGAACAAAGGCGAACGGCCGCATCCTCTTCGCCTGGTTGAAACATAATGTTTTGCAAGTTGGGGAGATGGAGTGGCAAAACTACAACAACATGGGACGTTTTATTGAGTGGTTTTGCCTGAAGCCGCCATGCAGCTTCTGGCGCTGCTAAATATCGCGCATCCAAAAATTTTTTTTACTTCATCGTGATCTCTATCTACGACATTAACATTTGCCTTAGCGTGTCCTTTGAAGCAGTATTTGTATAAGTATTTAACCGCATGCAGTGAACTACATATCTCTACATTGATATGACATTCATATTTATATAAAAGATACCTATTATATGGCACTACCCAGCGATTATCCAATGTTATTGAACCTATATTGACTTGACGATTATCCTCACGACGTCTATAAATAGGGAATGCATTATCTACTACTCTTGTATTGGGTTGAAAGCTTTTGGGATATTTTTTTTGTACAACCTTTTGAATTCATGCATTGACGATTAGGACTATATGGACCACAAGGACCATGAATCATATACAATTTCACTAATTCAAACAGGCGACTTTCCTCGTGAATATTTGGTAGCTCTGCGCATATAATATTATTCACATTTTCGCAATTATCGCGTATTTTATCTTCACCGCTTAATATTATCAAAATATGAGCATGTGGCAACCCCCGCTTTTGAAATTCAACGGTATAGGTGTAGGCTTTGGGTGTTCCAAAAATGTGTTTTTTCATTATGTCTTTCATTAATTCGGCTAATTTAAGGCTAAAGACGCGAGCTACAATGTCTGGTCTATCTGAAGGATATTGACCAGGTAGCAACGCCGAAGTAATTTCAGGCCACTTAGGATTTGTAGTCATGGTAATAAATAAATCTGGTTTACCGAATTTCACCACAAGTGCTAATGCATTTTGTAATTGCCTATGCATATATCTACTTCCTCCGGTAAATGATGATGGAAGAACCACCAATCTTCCAGGGGGTCTCTGCAATCCAAGAATTAAATATTTATATTTATAAACACTACAAAATAAGTTTCAAATGTAAATTTAATATAACGACATTGTTTTTTGAATATTTTACTTGTTCGTAGAATTGATGCGATAATTTATTGCAAATTAAGTAATATTGAGGTATATATACGAAAACGGCGCTATATAAATTATCCAAAATAAAAATAATAAGAAGTGATGTTTAAAAATACTAATAGGCATAAATGTTTTTTTTACATTTTTTTATCGGTAGATAGAAACATGAAAATGATTAAATGAATAAAAGTACTTTTTTTTATTTTACCTCTCCATCTCCATTTACATATTCTTGAAGTCCTATGTATTGTTCAACTCTTAGGTTGCGTTGGTTTAGCCGAACATATTTTAGTCGATTTCCCTCTACTCGACTGTAAATATCTACCAAATATTGTTGAAATAATCGGCCTCCTCGAAGTAACGTACAAAATTGATCAGGACGGAATGCTAAACGGTATGCGTAATATTCGCGTATTGGTATTGATGAGCGCTTTAGGTGTTCTCGCCGCCTTGATGAATATGGCATATGTATTGACCAACCAGGGTCCCCATGTGGAAAGTATAAAGGGTAAAGAAGAGGATCAATTGATGGTGAAATATCGGGAATGCGTGAAGGTCCATTATGATAAGAATGGACAATAAAATCCCTAGTGGAAGGAACCTCATCGTCATTAGTTTCAAAAACAATTGCAATTTGGTCTGATACAGGTAAATTGTGAATTCCGGGATGTTGATTTGAAAAAGGTTGACGGAGACGAAAAGTTAAATTAAGTGGCGCTAATCCAGAGGAGAGAGATTCGCGTTCTGCTTGTTGGTGTAGAGAATGCATTTGGCGATACACACGAACAAAAGGATTATTCTCTAGAAGGAATGCCGAAAACTGCTTCATAAATATTGGAGAAAGACAATTACGTCCAGGATAATTCATTCTTTCTCTATGCGCAAGTTCTTCGTCTAAAATGTATAGTTGTGCAAATGCTGGACGATCATTTGGAAGAGGAAGAACGGAAGACTGATTGTGGTAAACACTCCCATGGATCTTATAAACGTACGGTCCATGGCCGGGTACATCCGCTAATTCGGCACCCAAAGAAGCAAAAGAAAAGGCTGTATTGTATATCCTTATGTTTTTTAAAAATTGTGCAGATTGAGGGGTTTCGCCAGCAAACATAATTTTGAGGAACTCTGGTTGGTCTTTTATATTTAGAAGCAAAACTTTCCCATTACCGCAGCATTCCTTTCCTTTAATTTCCCCTTGGAAGAAAGCCGCTCCACAATGGATGCAAATTGTATCCATACATCCAATGTGGAAGGCGGTTGAATCTTGAAGAGGAACTTTTGCAAGGTTGTACGTTTTTGATTTTCTTATTAGGATTATTTTTCTTTCACAGCGATTATCGGTTCTTTGAGCTCTATGTTGAGGAGTTTCATGATGATTGATATTAGATGTATTATTATTATGATTATAAAGAAAAGAGGGGGGAGGAGAGTCGATTCGGCGAAAAATACCGGTTGAAGTCGAAGGCTGTGGAGAGGTATGATTATAAAGGAAAGAGGGGGGAGGAGAGTCGATTCGGCGAAAAATACCGGTTGAAGTGGAAGGCTGTGGAGAGGTATGATTATAAAGAAAAGAGGGGGGAGGAGAGTCGATACGGTGAAAAATACCGGTTGAAGTGGAAGGCTGTGGAGAAAATAAAAAATGTCTATTGAAATTAGTTTTCGACTGCGGGGTGTAGGTTCCAAGTGATGTTAGTTGTGGTTGAGGATGGACTGTTTTTTCTTTTCCTTCTGTAACATTATTTCAAAAGGCATATTAAAAATTGTTCTAAATTAGCAAAGGTACTTTAATGTATTTAAAACAAAAAAATTAACTGAGGTTATGTACATTATTCATTATTTTATAAAAATGTGATGCCTTTCGCTAAGAGGTGATCACTTCATTGCATAGTGTTATTCTTTGTTATGTTATGAATATAATAATATATTATATTTATTTTAAATAAATGTTTTAAACACTTTTGTGTAAATTATGAATACAAATAGTATATTCACATTAAAAAAATATATTTAACGTACCAATATATTATTAAACTTGTGGTAATAAAACGATACCTGTTGATGTTAAAGGTTGTAGTGTTGAAGTTGGAAGTGGTAAAGGAAAAATAGAACTGGTACAGGCAGATGTCATATCATTTTGTATAATTGTAAAGTTCTTAACTGTAATACGTTTTTTTTTTTTTTTTTAACATCTCGATATCAACTTTTTTATTTTCTATATCTATTGCCAAATAGGCGATTTCCTTCATGCATCGTTCAGCTGTGTTATTTTCTATTTTTGGGAAAAAGTATGTATTAATATAAAAAAATGGATTATACTCAACTACCTCACTAAATTACTAACTAACAATCAAGCCGCTTCCCCGTAGAGGTAGGCAGAGAGGATAGAACGCCATACCACTCTGTCCTGACACCTTTCCCTCGCTTCCTCTACATTCATACATCTTCTCATGCACACACGCCAATTATTCCGACTTTTCACATGACCGCTTTCAAGTATTGGTCGTACTTGATCATGCCATGTCTTTCTCGGCCTTCCTCGGCTTCTACATCCAGGCGCAATTGCATTATAACTTCTTTTAGCCGTTTTATAAATAACTTTTTTTTCTAATCGCTATTTTTTGTCTGTAGGTTCATTGATATAATAATACATGGGGGGAATACCATCAAAACCCAAGCTTGAGGGAAAAAATGTGATCTCACCGGGAATCGAATCCGAAATTACCATACCGTGAATTCAGCAGCTATTACACCACGGGGGCCGCCGTGTATAATTGGTATAATGCCCACTGAATTGAGAAATATTGACACTGGAAAGCCCCACACTTGAAGGTTTCCTTGGCTATTTTGGGCAATTCTGTCAAGTCTGATATAATCACATTTTAAGTAAATTTTCTCATGTACTGAGCTTCCATAAATTTTTCTAATGCTACGCCAATTATATCATAGTGAAAAAGATTAAAGGTAAATAAAATACATACCAAAATAAATATGAAATCTTATAACAGCACTAACTAAAATGTTTTAGAAAAAGTGGCTACAACGGTTTTCGAAGTATTGTATACATTTGAATATGGGTGCCTCTTATAGCATGTTGGTATTTTCTGTGAAAATGCCTAAGACCCTGTGTTATTATACTTGTGATAAAATTATTTATACCTGTTGATGATGAAGGTTGTGGCGTTGAAGTGGCAGGTAAAGGAAAAATAGAACTGGTACCGGTAGATGTAGATGCAATATCTTTTTGTATGGTTAAATTCTTAGTTGTATTATGAGATTTTTTATTTATTTTTTAAAGTTTTGATTTCCTTTTTTTTATTTTCTATAGCAATTGCTAAATATGCAATTTCTTCTATGAGTTTTCGCTTAGCTGAAGCTTTATTTTCCATTTTTCTGGAAAAAACTTGCATATTTGAAAACATAATATGTATAAATATTTAAAAAATCTACACAGTTTTTAAATTTAAAAAAATGGAATAAGTATTTTTTGACTGGTTCGCTGGTTTATTATGTCTTTTTGGATTCATTTAACGAAATTTAAAGAAATGAACTTGAAAAAATAAATAATATATACTTTTTAAATTGTGTTTATTACTGATTTTTCAAAAGACAAAAAAACTTGCAAAGTTACTTCTTTCTTTGTTTTATAATAATGCATGGAGACTTTCATTTTGAATAAAGAGTATGTAAATATCTCTGTCTCGCGATAAAGTGGTTAACCCATTAGGTTACCATACATGAGGTCCAGGGTTCGATTCCCGAAGGGGTAAGTGAAATATTTATTGAAATATTAGTTTTTCACGATATTTCATTATTATACATGCAGTACCTCGGACTGGAAAGGAAACGTAAGACCGATCAACTTGCCCTCATTTAATAATTTATCAAGACACACCGCATTTGGTGTAGGTACTAATGCAGTGCAGATAAATGGAATGAATATACCTTCTATGAGGAAAATGTAATTTATTTTTTCGAATTTACTTCAAAATAACTAATAATTTAACGTAAAACATGTAATCTTACTCGAAATTATGAAGTTTAAAGATGAATCAATAATATGAAATGTGCATAAAACTTAAAACATGAATATTTTGAATGAATGATTATTTTTTAAAAATAATTTTGAATATGTAAACAAAAATAACTAAACAGGGATAAACATGACGATAGAATGCCGTTTTAGATTAAATTTTAAGTATAAAACATTTGATAAATTATACAAAAAAAATATCTCTTGGATTTCTTGTATTCTTGTCTAACTTTTTCACACTCTCCTTGTTGACATTCCTTCATAATATTTTTTTCAAAACCTCGTTGTAAATACAAAGATAATATTTAAAACATAATGTATAAAAACACGAAACCTATAATAATCAAACAATTAAAAAAACTTTCATACCTTGGTATAACTGTATTTAGTTATTATTGAATTTGTTGAAGTTTCACCAAATCTGAATGATTTCAAGATATTTTCAAAAGAGAAAAAGAAAAAACACAATAACAGCGGGAAAGTACAGTTGCCAGCAGCATAAATTTAAAATATGGCGCGTTTAGATATTACGTAAATTAGTGTGATCACTTTTTTTCGATTAATTTATGAAGTTCTACATGTCAAATACGTTTGACTTTTACAAAACATAAACAAATGATTTATATGATTGATAGGTGGTATAAAAAAGTACTTAAGGTATTTATTTTTAACATACATATCGTATTATTAAATAGTATTCACATACTTAAAAAATCAAATAATAGTTGTTTAAAAATAATTGTTACTTAAAATTTTTACACACAACATTATAATGTGGTTGAGCAAAATGTTTAATTTTTTAAATTAATATTATAAACTTTGAAATATTTTTGGAATGCACTATTAAATTTATTAAAGTTTTCCTGTAGATTTAAGGATATGTGTTTCATTCATGTTAAATGAGAATCAATTGTCAATGTAGTTGATCCTTGATTCTTTATTTGATATACCACACAGTGAATTCTTTATTTAATATACCACACAGTGAAGTTAATATAAAGCTAAAAATTAATGGACCACTGTAAAACTTAATAAATTTGAATACAAAAATTTGATGGTTTTTTTTAATGTTCAGCCATTTTTTATTTATTAAATTTGACTCATAAATTTGATAATACATTCGATCGATATATTTGATACGTTAAAAACATTACAATATCCATCATACATAACTGATTCATTTTAAGCGCAATATAATTATTGATCGTACGCTTTTTATTGTTTTGTTGGCAGCCATGAATGATTTGCGTAACACTTCACGCATGTTGTGCTTGGAAATTTGCGAGTCTTTGGTATCTTTGGTTGAACTGTCAAATGCCAGATATTTTTCTGTTAGCTGCAATACATCTGTAATTCCACATGTTATTACTTATTATCGACACATTGTGACCCTTTTATACCAAAAAAGGATTTATTTGAAACATGTTCAGGTCTTCTTTGTTAGTATACAATACCGAATGATTTTGTTATGAATTGGATAGTCGCACCCGCCGTTTTTTCAGTATTCAACATAATACGTTGCGTTTGCTTTTGGCAGAATGCATTTTGTGGACTCTTAGCTCAAAGCAATGTTGAACCCTGCGGACGTCTGATAATATTAAAGAGTTTCTCCATTATTTCATTTCCTGTCACATAAAATATATTATATTATTAAAATGTTATACATATCATCAAAAATAAAGCACACCATCAAAAATAAAGAACACTGTTTTACACTGTTTTATTTTTGTCTTTATCTTGTTTTCTATTTTAGCTAAAATTGCTTCTAACGATGTAGCTAAAACGAAATATAATAAAATGTCATTATATATGAATAAGAGTGTAATTATCTACGTATATTTTGTAATAAAAAGCTTTATTTTGTTTATGTCATCCATCTAGCGGCCAAAGGCACACTAATAATAATTATTAACAGACAGACAAAATTGTATGAAAATTAAGTAGGTACTTTTATTCAAGGCAGGTTTTAATATTTTTTTCTATGTAATGGTCACACATCATATTTTGACGTATATCTTTCGTCTCGCTCTTACCAATTGGAAAAGCAGAAAAATTGTGCTCTTTCATTCGCACTCGCTTTGGGAAAATAATTTTGTTATTGATAATAATTATATGAAAAAATGAACATCGGGGTCAATTTTTTTTACAGAAACGGTTAGATTTCCGCACCTTCTAGCGATTAGACCCGAAATTTAGGTTTTCGTAATGAAAAATATGTCCAGCGTTTAAAAAAAGAAAATCCCATACAGTTTACTATGGGGAATGTATTTTAGCTGATATCTAATCGAAAAGGCCTTTATATATTAAAAAAATACGCGAATCTATAATATATTTTTATGAGTTGTACGTAGAAATTGAACAACATGTAACTTTGAGGCATTTTTAAGGTCAGGAGAGAGTAAAAAAAAGTTACTATGGAGAATCTCATAGTAGAAAACTCGCAAAAGAAATACTTAATAACTTTGTGAATTTTCCAGCTAGAGCTATTTTTACGGTACCCTTGAACTACAAATATAGTCTAGTCTCGATTTATAGCAAAAAATACTACTCTGTAGTGGTTTTTTCGACCAGGACGACTCTCGTGTCGAATCGGGAGACCTAGTATGGAGAGAAAATGCCCGAAAATACAAACGCAAATATGTCCGTTAAAAAAGCATTTCGGCTGATGAAATTGTGCTCGAAAGGAGGATAAAGGAGCGGCCTCAAAAACCCATCGCGAGAAAAGTCAGAATCGAGTCGCGCTTTTTGAAAAAAAAGCAAAAATCGTTTGTATGAAGAATGGCCATTTACGGAAAAAAACGCATAAAAACGCTTCGAAAAGAAGCCAAATTTTCTACCGGTCGTAGGTAACGGTCTTCCGAGGTAATGGCACGGGTATCGGCGTTGCACCTATAGTAATCGATGAGAAATCAAACATTATAGGGGCGAATTCCCGCCGGAGGCTAGTATGTCAGCTGTCAAACTTCGGACTCTCTCCCTCTCATACGGGGAAAAGTGCGAGAGGAAGAGGGACAAACGCCCTTAGGTGAATAATAGAGAGGTCGATTAAGATAATGAAATTCAAGGCACAAAACCTTTTGTATGATATTTCAAAAAAAAATTTCCCTAAGTGGATTGAATATTAATAATGTTTGTTACCTACTTATTTTTCGAGTGAATAATTTTACGGATTTGCATTTTAATGAATAAATTTTAAATTTTAACAGACAATATTTTTAAGACGTCTAAATTTAAGCCTTCACCAAGTTATAATATTTTAATCCTATCACAAAATGAATGTAAATCCTGTAGATTGAAATGTTTAAAAAGGGGCCTATAAATTTATAACAATACATTTATTATTATTATCAGAATTTTTGTGTATTTTATAAAGTACACAAAACCACTAACCATTTTTCTTTCCTGCAACATCGTCATTATTCCATATCCTTGTGGGTGTGCGTGGGTGTGGGTGTGGGGTGGGTGTAGTGTGGGTGTGGTGTGATATGAAAAAAAAAACATAAATATTTTATTGGACCTTGTCGGGAATAGAACTCGCTGCTTCATGAATGGCAGAAGGTAGCCCAACGCGCAATCACTTCACAATAATAAAACAGTGGTTGTTACGAAAAAAAATTACCTAAATGATAATAAGGTTTGTTTTTCATGTTCTAGAAAATCTTCAGTTTCGGTACAAATTTCGACACGTCGGTCGCGGCGTCGACGTCGCGTCGCGTCGTTTGGGGTAAAGCAAAAAAATGCCTCCCTCGTATCCATCTCAGATTTGTTTTCAAGTTTAAACTTTTTGCTGACTAGAAAACTCCCCAGAACTTCGTTTAATCTGGAGCCGTAGAGTGGTGAATTATTTTTCAAAATAAATAATATATCTTTCTTTTTTACTTCAGTCGTTGTTAGAATGAAGTCTAACAAGTGATTATATATTTAAGGTTCGTAGGTTTTCACGGCCTTCAGAATACAGATAGTGTTTTCCTGGGTTTATTATGCCGTGTTTGTGGGCTTTGTGTTGCCGACGTTTCGGAGCACATTGCAGTGTCCATCTTCATGCCTTCAATCAGACACAGGATGTCCAGTAAATTTTTGGTCTTCGATCATTACACCGCGCAGATGGTCTCTGGTCACGGGGAGTTTAGGGCCAAGCTCCATTCGTTTGGACTTGCCCCAGACCCGGGCTGTGCGTGCGGAGGAGATGGTCATCAATCAGCAGAACACATTCTGTGGAATTGTATTCTAATGGATGATGCGAGGGACGAAATGATAAATGGCTTGACAGGGGTAATGAGACCAGCGTGGAATGTGGATCTGATGCAAAATTCTAATAATTTTTATTTGTTCAAACGGTTTGTCGGAATTTGGGTGTCGCGTTGGGAAAATGTTATTTTTTTTGAATAAATTGAACGGAGATACTGAGGGGGGTAACCTTAGAGGGGTGGGGGGGATATATATATCCTCCTCCCCCCTCACTAAACTGCATAGAGTAGATGAAATAGTAGAATATTTTTCCTCTATGTGCAGCTGAAAGAGAGTCCCCCAGGACTCTATAACAGCTGCGGGTGGATGGTGGGTTCGTTATCCCCCCTCAGTTGTCCATCTTCAGGGCTGAAAGATTCAGCCCTGAAGATGGACACTGCAATGTGCTCCGAAACGTCGGCAACACAAAGCCCACAAACACGGCATGATAACCCAGGAAAACACTATCTGTGATATATATTTGTACATTGATAAAAAAAAAACATTTAAAAATAAAAAATTACAAAACAAATTTACATACAATATTAAATTCCACAGAATATTATTACATATAAACAGCTTTAAAACCGTTTAAAACAAAAATAATTCATACAGTTTGAAAGCTTTCATTCCAATCAAGTTATATTTGAGGGCTTTTACTACTACTCTTCACTATCCGCACACAATGGTGCATAGGGCACTGCATTGGTGCATTAAATCTTGATAATTTGTTACCTGAAGGTAAGATGATCAATCTTCAAATAAACATATGAAACTGTGAATTAATCGATTAACACAATAATCAGTTGTGCGCATCACTAAGTTGAAAATCGGATTACTCCTTTCTGTCTAGCATATAGACATGTCATAGATAATGAACTGTTTGAATTAATCCACAAACAATAATTATTTAACTATTGGCAAAATGGCGACTGTCAAAGTCGATCGTGGAAACGTCAAACGTCACAACTCCCAAATGAAATGGGAAATGACGTCAGACACAGCTTGCTAAATGATGATTAAATGGCAAATTGTGAATTCACTAATAATTAGGTTCGACACTAAAAGCTTACTGTACTGACTAAGGGAGATCAAAATTTCGATTAAATGCTTTGAGAAACAATAATCAAACATATTTATATTTATATAATCAAAATGTAGGTAAAGAAGTATGTGTTTCATTTGTTTTTAATATTATACTACTAGTACAACTCTCCCTTATCCGCACCCAATGGTGCATAGGGTACTGCATTGATACACCAAGTTCAGTCAATCTTGATCCTTTGTTACATGAAAGCAGTCCAAGTATTACGAAATATTTTTTATTCGAAAATCACATGGGTACTATACAATCTGATTAATAAACATAAATCTGATAACATAAACATAAACATACAGTCTGATTTTATAAAATCCGTGATGCATCTCTGCCCGCCTGGACGCCGACTTCCTGGACGACCTGCGAAAAGATGGAGGGACAGCTGGGAGTCAACATCGAACGAGAATCATACAGACCCTTAGGTCTATTATATTCTTAAGAAGAAGTTCTAGTTCGGAAGGATTAGTTCTCCCTAAATATATTAACAAATATGGTAAGAGAACACTTCAACACAGTTTACCAAAAATTTGTGACATGCTACCAACAAGTATTAAAAAATAATTAATTTTTCAAGCTTAAAAGAGAGACGCGTGCTGAGAACTTGGTTGCAAGAGCGCGATGTAGTATATTGAGTTTAGAATTGTATTTTTATTTATATGTATTTTACAATTTTTTTGCGCAAGAGTATGTATTGTGTGCTTTTATTTTTAATTGAACATGTATTTATGCACCTACTGACGAGTTGCAGTAGGCAACTCAGTAGGACATGTATTGTGTTTTTAGATTATGTATACAAGGTTATTTTTAGTCAGTTAACCAAAAAAAAACCCTGAACTCAGTATCATTAATAGAACCCATTTCAATAAAAAAACATGTACTTTTTATTATTTTATTTCTGAGGAAACATTTGGGTGCACTTTTCTTTTTTTTGTTTGAGAAAGGACATGTTTTTTTTATTGAATGGGTTCTATTAACGATACTGAATTCAGGGTTTTTGTTAACTGACTAAAAAATAACCCTGTATATTGAAATAAATAAATAAAAAAAAATAAAAAAAAATAAAAAGAAGAAGAAGTAGAAGAAGAATAAAAAGTGGAAGAAGTAGAAGAGGAAGAGGAAGAAGAATAAGAAGAAGAATAAGAAGAAGAAGAAGAAGAAAAAGAGGAAGAAGAAGAAGAGGAAAAAGTGGAAGAGGAAGAAGAAGAAGAAGAAGAAGTTGAACATGGTTTTCAGGAGTTAAATTAAAATCGATAACATTATAAAGAAATACCTAGTTTCTTAGTTCATAAAATCTCCCAGTCCGTTAGCCTACCGCGGTGCAGAAAAACAGTTTTTCTTGTCTCTCGGCTCCATTATTCTCGAAGTGAATGCGTTTTTGGTTTCGTGGATTTGTCATTCGGGAACAATGGCGGCACAATGGGAGACTTCCACGGCACGAAAAGTTCCACAAAGAAAGCAAAAGGTAACTATTTAGGGGTGATCTTGGCTACGGAAATTCACAATTCACCGCCGAGGCACTAATTGATGACATCACGCGAAGATAAGGCGTTCTGAAAATGGCAAAATGTAAGGGTACCAGTATAATTAATTCATCGAGGTGTTCATAGAAATTCATCATGTAAAATACTGCTCATCATCATACCATATCCGCTCCCTATGTGGAGCATATGGAATCCACAAACTACCTCCAGGCCAAGCGATCGGCCGCCAGCTCCTGTGCATCCTCCCAAGTCAAGTTCACGTCGCGCAGCTCTGACGCCAACTGCCGACGCATTGTCAACAGTGGACGACCAGAACGCCGAGAACTGATGCCTTGTAAAATAGGCAAGCATGGTTAAGGCTCTCGGGAGGCATACGTAGTATATGGCCTAGCCAGCCGAAACGCCTTCGCCGGATGACAGTAGATACCAAGGCTTGCTGTGTCCGTTGTCTCACCTCTGTGTTCCTTACAAAGTCAAACCACCGCACACCTAAAATTCTTAAAACTTAGAAGTCTGCTATCTTGGGCCCTGATTAGGTGCCACGATTCGCAGCCATAGGGGAAAACAGGTGTGATGCAGGAGTTATAAAGGCGGCATTTTGTTTTGACCGAGTAAACATCCGATCTCCAGACAGCTTTCATACTGTTGAATGCGGCGCCTACTACTCCAAGCCGCACTCCCAGTTCTTTCTGAGCTCTGCCGTTTTCTGTCATGTACGCTCCCAGGTATTTGAAACTCTCGACCCTTTCGATGACTTGTCCCGACAAAGGGCATCTGGGCATCTTGACACGAGCTGTTACACATGACATGGGTGATGCTACTACTACTGCTTCCGCATCCAATGGTGCATTGGGCACTGCATTGGTACACCAAGTGCAGTGAATCTTGACAATTGATCTTTAGTTTCAGCGTCCAAGGTATAACATAATATGAAGTATTTTTATTTGAAAATCACATTCAATAAACATCTCACATTGAATCGATCCCCCGTTCTCATGCGAGGCGGATTATGTAAAAAGTGTAAGAAAATTGTATGATTATTTATGGGTTTTGGATCAAAGCCTTAAATTACCTTGAGTCCCATGATCAAAGTAGATTGTTTTTGTGTTTTTGCGTATCAGGGGATTACATTGGATAAAAAGGTAAGGTTAGGGAACCCCACCCTAGTGAAGGGTCTCGGGAAATAAAATGTCAAACCTTAATCCAAACTGGAGGCTTTTTATGCCCTCCCGGAAACAGGCGACAGCGCTTTTATCGTTCGATTATATTTCATCAATATAATTAGATTAAATGTTTACAGGTAGATTTGTTTTAAATTAATAAAATAAAATAATTTCTTTATACCTAACCACTAAACCTAACACACAACATTATACAGTATACAATTCCTTGATAAAAAATACGCATTGTTTCGAAATCAGTCGGGAGAAAGAGATTAATAATGTTTTACGTTCCCTAATCCACATATCCACACCTAATGGTGCATAGGGCACTGCATTGGTACACCAAGTGCAATTTATCTTAATTATTTTTATTACACGAAGGTAAGATGGTCAGTAGGGTGGTCACAAAAAATCAATGTTGGAATTTTTTTGAGGGGACCCCCTTAAAAGCTGCCAATTGGCTAAGAAATGAGATTGGTGAAGTTTCAGCTCAATTGGATAAGGTTAACCCGTGCCTCATCAAGGTTGAAGTTTTAACTTTCTATGAAAATGTTTTTTTTTAAATTAAAATACCTAACAATATTGCAAGATTTAATTACATATGCTGTCCAGATTTTGCTTGATTTATTTTCTCAATTGGTACATAAAAAAGGATGTAATTAACACTGTTTTCAAAGTAAATACAGCACAATCCAAATTGAAAATGATGGATTTAGGAGAAAAGAAAACCAAAAAGGTACAAAAATAAGAAGAATTAATGTTAAAATTTTTATTACTTAAAATATAAGAAAGAAAGCATTATAAAAGAAAAGAAATTATTATTAAAATTATTAACATTTACAATTTTTAGATTAAGGTGGTAATGGCTTAGATAACGTGGCTTTTGAAAGTCAGGAAAAATTTTCGACATTCCGATACAACTTGTAACAGAAACTGTCGTTGTTCTTTGTCTTTTGTCAAGCAGGAATTGAAGTCTTGGATTAATTTTACCCCTCTTTCAGCTGTGTCATTGACAACCTTGAAACCGTTCACTATTTTTTTTGCTTTTAAATAATGTGCGTTTCCACACACCATATATCAGGATCCGTATTTAAAAATTCTGTATCAATTTCAAATCTTTTGAAAAAATTTAGAGTTTGATGAGAAACAAAAAAATCAATATCTTTGTCCAATAAATTATCCACTTGATGGAGACTGAGTTTTGCTTTCACATCCCTATCATCACATGTTTTTTCTACAATTGGAATTAATTGTAGACATTTTACAGCCATGCTAGTTTTGACTCTTTTTTCTAAATTTTCATCGAAGAAAGAAAAATGCGACTTGCTCAGAATTGAGGTACCACAGATGATTTATCATTTTAGACAGTGCCTTGTCTGCAAGTTCTTTATCGATTTCTCTATATTTTACAAAGAGATTTTAAAAATTGTAGGTCTTGGTTGGGGCCAAAGTGGTTTGGGAGCGTTAAACACGCTTTTACGTAAATGTTTATTAAAAATAAACAAATGTCAGTAATAGCTTTTTTTTCCAAATTTGTTAATGTAAATTGATCCCTGAAAAGATATATTTTGATACAATAAATGGCCTTTGCCATCCATCTAGCGCGTGATGAATGGCACCAGGTACTTTGAAAAAAGTGTCTTTTGTGGGGGTACGTCCTAACACAATTAACGAAAGTTGAATAAATTCTTTGTAATCATCCCTTGCTGTTGGTTTTTTAATTGTTCTGTAAGAAAAATTGATATTTTTTCTGCATTCCCTATTTTATGTCTAATATTTTTATCTTCAAAAGCAGTTTTGTATTTTGTCTTGTCTAGCTTCGACCATTCAGTCTGAAACTTCTTAAAAATATTTGAGTGGGGTCCAGTAGTTGTGCCCATTTTTAAATCAAAAACTGATTTCAGAATAATTTCTAAAATATGGTGGCGACATGCTAAACAAAGAAGATCTTTCTCTAATAATTGCTCCAACAAAACGCAGGTTCCGTTGAGGCGACCAGTATTTACCGCTGTGGTATCAAAACACATTGCCTGGATTTTTTCAACTGCCCCCCACTCTTCAACTGCTGAAAATACAGCTTTTGCCTGAGTAATTCCAGTACCATTTTCAAGCTGAGGAACTCCTATCAACTGTTCTTCATCCCCACAACTAATCAAAACCGCTACCCTTTCTACATTTTCTTTGCTCAATATATCTGGAAGTAATTTTCCGTCCCAGTGCACAACAGCTCCTTCTAAATCGGAATTTTTGAATCTATGTTTGATAAGCTCAGTCCTTTGTTTTCGGAATAGCTGTCTGCGAAGTCGTATTACACTTCTACTTATAATTAAATTCTGTGAGTCAAAACCTAACGCCTCTGCAGTAGCTGATATTATTCGAACTGCGTCTCTATCTGAAATACTACATCTATCTAACAATAAAGACAATTTTTCGGTAATAATATCTTCACTTCCTCTAGCGTACTTCTTTTTCTTTATTTTTGGTTCTCCTTCCTCTGTGTCGGGAAAATTCACCTCCATCTCTTCCTGTTCTTCTTCTGATGTGCTGCTTGTTGAGATTTCAGTTGTGCAATTAAATTTACATTTTCTAAAAAAAAGGGAAAAACCCATTAAGCGGTAACAAGCAGTAAGCAAAGCACTCACGGAATAGGCATCAAGTCAAATAATCTCAAGAGAAAAAGAATAGGGAAAACGTGAAAAAAAGAGAGAACAACTCTTCTAACCTACTTTGTTTTGTGATTTTTCCAATCTCGCCATCTCCGCTGCTCGTCTTTTTTCTCTTCGTTGTTCTGCTTTTACGAAATTCATGTCAACGCCTCCCATGCAGCCAGGGCGTCCTTTTTTTCTCTGGAGTAACAAAAACTGCTTGTCTTCTTCAACAGTGTTTTTTAATGCATCCTGATGAGCAATATCAAAAAGGTCATCAAGGGCTGACTTGAAAGCTTCTATTTTATTATTTTGAGCGTGCTTTTAGATCTGTTTGCGTTTTTTTTGTAGTTTTCTCCACTCTTCGTACAGTTTTTCAAGCTTTACAACACAATCTTTAAAGTGTCTGGTTGGTATCTTAGCTTTCTCCCAAAAAAATACAACTTCCTGTATTGTAAGTCTTGCAGCTTCTCTGGTGTTCAATTTCACTTGCCGTATATTATAAAATAAGCTGCGTAAAACTTGACAATTAGATGGTAACTTACTGCCAGTGATTTGATGAGACATGTGGCCAATTAAATACACCATTTCTTTCTGCCTTGAACTCGAACCTGAACGAGCATGGCTCGTTGATGCTGTAGAAGACATAGTCCCTCAAACTTCACTAGAAAAAACTCACTAGAAGAACGTTGTTCAATAATGTCTACTTGTTCACTGTTTGAAAAACCAAACATTAACTAAAGCCCTATGACCTCTCCCCCACACTTTCGAAATAGTGGGAAAACCCCATGCACCCCAGACAAGGAACACAAAAGGAAAGGTGTTGTTAATGAGACTCCAGGTAGGGATTCTCAGAAGGGTTCTTGGCAATAGCTTTTTAGACCAGATAGTTAACCACTAACTTGCAATTCCTAAAAACATTTGTAAAGTTAAAAAAATGTTTATTTTATGTTTTATTATATATATATATATACATATATATATATATATATATATATATATATATTTTTATATATTGTTAAAAAATGTATAATGTTCAAAGGAAACAAAAAAATTATCAAAAGTGATTAAATTAAGTATCTTTCTTGCCATTTTCCACTTTATTATCTAAAAATAGCGACTTTGAGGATTCGGATCATGTCCGGAAAATAATAGATATCTGAAATATAAACGTTTTAACAAAAAAAAGGTAAGAATATAACTTAAAGATAACAACATTTCCTATGAAATGAAACAAGAATCACATTTCTAGGACAAACAGTTTCCATTTTATGAGAAAAAAACGGCGTTTTTTTGCAAAAAAAAACGTTTTTTTTCAAATTTAATCTCGATGAGGCACGGGTTAACATTATCCGATTGAGAAAAAACTTTCCAAATCTTATTTTCTAGACAAATAGCAAATATTAGGGGGGTCCCGTCGGCATAACGACAAAAATATTTTTTTACCTTATACCTTGTGACCACCCTAATGGTCAGTCATACGCTCAGTACCAGTTATAAATAAAGTATTTTATTTGAATAATTTATACGACTTCACTCCCCTCTCCACGCCTTATCCCAGTACCTGGTCAACCACTTAAAAATTTTTAGTTAGCGACTTATTACTTGATTTTAAATTATTATTATTATACAAAGCCCTGATGAAGGAGTAGTGTCTCCGAAACCGGTTGGCGTGTTAAAAAATAAAAAAGGAGTTTAAAACAAAAGTTGACTTATTTCATAATTTATAATAAATTGAGTGCTTCTAACACATCAATTTGCTATTAGGTTTATGGTTATACGGTTTTTATTTTAGTTTTATTCAAAAGTATAAGTTTCTTTGTAATCCTCTACTGCCTACCAAAACAACGGGGTTGTTTACATATTTATTGTATAACCCGATTTGAGAATAAATTTACACGAAATTAAACTTTCCAAGACAAAAAAAACTAGGACAAAACAATAGCAAAGCCATGGTATATTTTATTCTTACTTCTTATGTTCATTAATACTAACGGTTTTTAGGGAGTGCTGGAGTCTTTAGACGGTGGAATTTAATAATAAGTGGGTAATGAAATTAACCCTCAGAAGCGTATATTAGAATAAAAAAATTATATGGAAACGCCCCTTCTAGTGAATTCTTGTTCGAATGTACTAAATGAGTGTTTAATCAATACCACAAAGTAAAATATTATTTTTAGTAGTTATATCAAAATAAAAAATAAAAAAGTTTAAGTGCAAGTGTGCCTGGATGTAGAAGCCGCGGAAGGCCGAGAAAGACATGGCATGACCAAGTACGTCAAGTACTTGAAAGCGGTCATGTGAAAAGTCGGAATAATCGGCGTATGTGCATGAGAAGATGTATGAATGTAGAGGAAGCAAAGGAAGCCTGTCAGGACAGAGTGGTATGGCGTTCTATCCTCTCTGCCTACCCCTACCTACGGGGAAATGGCGTGATGGTTAGTTAGTTAGTTATATCAAAATAAGTATAATTTTTAAAATAAATCAAGGATGAAAAAAATTAAGCTCGACGTTTTTTGCACTAATTAAAGAATACTAAAAATACGCACGCAATAAAGCAGTTTGATTTTTAAAAAAAAATTACTAACAATTTTTTAAACAATACTGAATTTCAAGGAAGTTCTGACACACCAAATAGCAGTTACCCAAAACATTATAATTCTACAAATATTTACGCTTAAGGTACTCATCCTAGCAAATTTTAATAAATCATAATCTAAGTAGGTTACTTACACACATGAGAAAAGTAGTATTTTCCTGCTAAGAAGTTAATCCACCAAAAGTTATTCAAGATGGCGAGTAGGTAGTATCTACAATATTCTTTATCTTAGTTTTGCCAAGAGCTTGTAAAGTATTTTGTTTTTGTGACTTTGTAGCGGAAAAGCCTAAAATATGATTATTAACAGGCCATTCCTCCAGTTTGCGCATAAACTATGTATGGTTTACCTTCCTTCAAGAAAGTGAGAAAGAAATCCAAAAGCCGACACACACCAGAGGCGGCTTGTTTGTAAAAAAATAGATAAGGGTGTACTCGTAAAACTTTTTTAAAGTAATATATTAGAGACCCATGTTTTGGAATGGTGTTTATGAAAATTGACTTTCTTGTCTAGTTAAAACAAATTAATGTTGATACGCGTTTCGTCCATCTGTCGTCCGTCATTCTGGCTAATTCGCTGCACCACGTCGCAGACCTTTGTCTGGCGTCGGATCCAATCGTTCCTTTTTCGGTCTCTTAATGTTATTCCAAGCATAATCCTCTCCATGCTCCTCTGTGCAACTTGCAACTTATGGGAGGATTGCTTGGTCAGAGTCATTGTTTCCGCGCCATAAGTAATACTCGAGTCTTGAGTGAGTTGGGAATGGAGCTTCGGAATGTGGAATTTAGCTTTCCAAAAGCCACCCAATGGACGAAACGACAGATGGACGAAACGCGTTCTGGAGTGGAGACCGAGGAACCAGAGGCCTCAAGGACGTCCACCGATGAGATGAGTGGACGACATCAGGAAGTCTGCTGGAAGACAGTGGATGGGGACGGCGCAGGATCGGGAGGAGTGGAGACGGCAGGGGGAGGCCTATGTCCAGCAGTGGACCTCAACGGGCTGAGATGATGATGATGAATGTTGATACAGCAATAAATTTTACGACGTAAAAATAGTCGTAACTAAAACTCTTCGAGCAGTGACGACCAGATTCAAACAATAACATGATTTTTATATTAGTATTTTTGGAAAAAATTACGTTGCCGAAAAAAGTGAAGTGATTTAATAAAATAAGATTTACGTTCGTTAAATGTGTTTATATTTATTATTACGAAAGAAAAACAATATAAGAATAGCATTGTATTTATAGTCAGTACTTAGAATTAAATAAATAAGAGCAACGCCTTGCTATCCGAGATAGACCTCAAATACGAAGGTTTTGATTTCGATTCCTGTGATATTATAAAAAGAATTATTCGCTGATTTATTATTGTATTGAAATACGTATCATTAATTATACTGAATCAAGAGTCATAAATAATTCAGAATCAATTATAATTAAGTAATTATTACCCGTGGTTTGAATTTTTTTTTCAGTTTGATTAATAATTTGAAGAAAAATACATGCGCAATGAATTACGAAATAAATTTAAATCCGTATGATGAATATTAATAAAATAATAGTTAAATTTAAGTTTAAAAAATACTTAAAAAAGTGGAGACCACACCTTAATTGTTTTTATCAAGAACCCGCTCCTGCCCCATAGAAGAGTAAAACTTGTTTAGTAGGACGAGGTGACAGAGACAAAGTGTCCTTATCTTTATTGGGTGTTTTCCTTCCCACAGTAGAGACCGCCTCAGTGAAGAAGTGGCCTGTTGAAATATAACAAGTCTAGAATATGTCTGTGGACCCTTTTACAACGTTTTAAGACCTCCTCAAACGATAGAGATATTATGAAAAGCTCTGCAGACAATTTAAAATGTAAAAATGACTGCTTAAAAGTTATACCGAGCAAAGAAATAGAAAATTGAGAAAATTAGGCCAAGACCCTGTGACTTCATATTGCTTTGTTGCAAAATAATTCGTTCAAATAATATAATATATTTTTAAAACAAAATGTTAAACGAGATCCATATAATTCAGTATATGGGGATTTGTGGAGGCGTTTACTGTACGAAAATTTAGTTTTGTTTTTGTGAAAGACAGTAATTTTGCTTTCTTTATTATAAAATTTTTGTCAATAAAGTCAAATGTTTTGGCTCCATTAAAGGCAAGTTTATGTGCCGTGTGCAGCAGTAAAATATAACTATGGTTATTATGATACTAAGAATAAGTTTTTTTTTTTTTTTTGCATTTTTCCACGGTATTCAATTAACATGATTCTGCTATTTAAAATCTGCTACAAAATCTTTTCAAAAAGCAAACGGCTAAAACAATCAAGGGAATTTTTTTTGGGGGGGGGAAAAAAACCGGGGGAAAAATTTTTGGGGGAAAAAAAAGGGGGAAAAAGGGAAAAGGGGGGGGAAAGGGGGGGAAAAGGGGGGGGGGTTTAAAATGTGGGGGTTTGGGGTTTTTTTTAAAATTTAAAAAGGGGGTTTTTGGGAAAAAAATTTTAAAAATTTTTTTGAAAAAAAAAATTTTTTTTTTTAAAATTTTTTTTTAAAAAATTTTTTGGGAAAAAAAGGGAAAAAATTTAAAAAAAAATTTTAAGTTTTTTTTTTAAATTTTTTTAAAAAAAAAAAAAAAAAAAAATTTTTTTTTTAAAAAAAAAAATTTTTTTTGGGGCCCAAAAAAAAATTTTTTTTTTGGGCCCCCAAAAAAAAAAATTTTTTTTAAATTGTTTTTAAAAGGGTTTTTCTCCTGAAAAAATTTTTTTAAAAAAAAAAAATTTTTTTTTTTGGGGGTTTTTTTTTTTTAAAATTTTTAAAAAAAAAAAAAAAACCCCTTTTTTTGGTTTTTTTTGGAAAAAAAAAATTTTTTAAAAAGAAAAAATTTAAAAAAAAATTTTTTTAAAAAAAATTTTTTTTTTTAAAAAAAGGGGGGGGGTTTTAAAAATTTTTTGGGGAAAAAAAGGGGGAAAAAAAAAAAATTTATTTTTTTTTTCCCCCCCAAAAAAAAAAGGGGGGTTTTTTGGGTTTTTCCCCCCCCAAAAAAAATTTTTTTTAAAAAAAACCCAAAAAAGGGGGGGGAAAAAAAAATTTAAAATTTTTTTTTTTAAAAAAAAAATTTTAAAAAAAAAAAAAAAAATTTTGGGGTTTTCCAAGGGGGGGGGGGGGGGGGGGGGAAAAAAAAAAAGGGGTTTTTAAAAAACCCTTTGGGGGAATAAAAATTTTTTTTTGGTTTTTTGGGGGTTTTTTTAAAAAATTTTTTTTTTAAAAAAATTTTTTTAAATTTTTTTTTTTTTTTTAAAAAAAATTTTTTTTTAAAAGGGAAGGGGGGGGGGGGGAAAAAAAATTTTTTTTTTTTTAAAAAAATTTTTTTTTTTTTTTTTTTGGGGTTTAATTTTTTAAATTTTTTAAAAAACTTTTAAAGGGAAAAATTTTTTTTTTAAAAAAAACCCCCCCTTTTTTTAAAAAAAAGGGGGGAAAAAAAGGGTTTGGTAGGGGGTTTTTTTTTTGGGTTTTTTTTTTTTTTTTGGGGAAAAAGGGGGGTTTTTTTTTTTTTTTTTTTTTTTTTTTTGGGGGGGGGGGGGGTTTTTTGGGGGGTTTTTTTTTTGGGGGAAAATTTTTTGGGGGGTTTTTTGGGAAAAAATTCAAACCCCCTTTTTTTTTTAATTTTTTTTGGAAATTTTTTTTTTTTCCCTTAAAAAAAATTTTTTTTTTTTTTATTTTTTTAAAAATTTTTTTTTTTAAAAAAAGAAATTTTTTGGGAAAAAATTTAAAAAAAAAATTTTTTTTAAAATTTTTTTTTCCTTTTTTTTAAAAATTTTTTTTTTGGGGGTTTTGGAAAAAAGGCTTTTTTTTTTTTTTTTTTTTTAAAAAAATTTTTTTTTCCCCATTTTAAAGGTTTTTTTTTTTTTTTTTTTTTTGGGGTTTGAAAAATTTTGGGGGTTTTGGGGAAAAAATTTTTTTTTAAAAAAAAAATTTTTTTCCCCAAAAAAAAAAAAAATTTTTTTTTTTTTTTTTTTCCCCCCCTTTTTTTTTGGGGGGGGGGGTTTAAAAAAAAAAATTTTTTTTTCCCCAAAAAAAATTTTTGGGGGTTTTTCCCTTTGGGGGGGGTTTTTTTTTAAAAAAATTTTTAAAACCAAACCCCCTTTTTTTTTCCAAAAAATTTTTTTTTTTTTTTTTGGGTTTTAAAATTTTGGGGGTTTTTTGTTTTTTGGGGGTTTTAAAATTTGTTTTCCCCCCCCCCCTTTTTTTTTTTTTTAAAAAAAAATTTTTTTTTTTTTTTTAAAAGAAAAAGGGGGGGAAAAAAAATTTTTTTGGGGGGAAAAGGGGGGTTTTTTTTTGGGGCCTTTTGGGGGGGGGTCCCCCTTGGGGGAAAAATTTAAATTTTTTTTTTAAAAAAATTTTTTTTTTTTGGGGGGGGGGGGGGGGTTTTTTTAAAAAATTTGGGTTTTCCCGGGTTTTTAATTTTTTTTTAAATTTTTTTTTAAAAAAATTAAAATTTTTTTTAAAAATTTTTTTTTTTTTTTTCCCCAAATATTTTTACCCCTGGGATTTTTGCGGCCCCAAACGGGGGGACACGGGGTTATTAAAAAAAGTTGCCAAAAAATGCTGAAAAATCTTTTCAACAGATGTCACCTTGAGAAAATCACTTTTTTTTTCTTTTTTAATCTAAAGCTCCCCAAAGGGGTTTTTTAAAAATAAAATTTTTTTGGGCAAAAAAAAAACACATTTAATTTTAAATTTTAAAAACGCACTGATATCAATAAGATCACAAATAAAACACAATAATTTCAAAAAAAAGAAACCAATTTCCCAAAGAAAAAAATAAAATCAAATGATGGGTGGAATGAGGAATGTTGTAAAACATCAAGTGGCCACTTAACCCAGCCAAATGACAGGTCGTAAGCCCTGTAAACGCCTGGATAATCCACATTCATTTTCAGAGTTTTGTCTGTCTCTGTTGGAATATCAATAATATTATTATTTTCGTTTAAATCACCTTCGTGTCGGTGATAAAACATTCCTCTACACGTCTACACTGCATTATTTTTACTTGGCCATCTTAAAAGTATCTTTTTCTTCTTGTTCATCAGCCATTCTTCATCCACTGCTGGACATAAGCCTCCCTCATGTTGGTCCACTGCATTCTGTCCTGGGTTTCGACTGTCATCTGAATCTTGCAGTACTTTTTATATCGTCTGTCCATCGTCTTGGTGGTCTTCCTACTGGTCTCCTTGTAGCTCTAGGTCTCCAGTTAAGCAGGTGTTTCCTCTATCGGTACTCACTCTGGCGTGCCACATGTCTAGTCCATGTCCACTTCTTCCACCGTCCACCGTCTTCTTATCTCCTCGATTATGACATGGTTTTCTTTATACTGATGCTGAGCATGCTTCGCTTTATTGCCCTTTGCACGATACGAAATTTATTGGCAGATTGGAAAGTTAGTGCCAATGTCTCAGCCCCATAAGTCAGCACTGGACACATGTTAACCGATAACTTTAAAAAAAATTCTAAATCATCAAATATAGATTTGATTGAGACAATATTTATTGTTTATGTTTAAGTTAAGTATTATTGTAAACTGTTTATAATGTAAATAAACTAAATATTCCTTTAAAGAATTATATTAACTGTACCAAGTAAGTACATACAATAAAAATAATATATCCTATAACACAAATTACAAATTAGTCATATTGAGTATAATAATACCTTTACGCTACTTGAAGCTGATTTCTCTATAATATACATGCCTAAAATTTTATATTTAAGGGTATGGGATCAAAATCGTTGTCCCCTTTATGTTTAGGGGTCGATACACCCCCAAGAACATACATTATATACCTCACAACATACCTGTCTATCTTAGACAGTGGTTCCCAAACTAGGGGTAGGCGTTGTGCGATACTGTGACCCTGTGGGCGCCAAAAGCTGCTTGGGGGGCGGCGGGTAAAAATTAAAAAGTACTTTGGGAAGCGTCGGGATGCTTTTATTATTCAATATCTTGTCTTATACCTATTATTTTTTTGGTTTTTTTTTTCAAAATGTAAAGTGTCATTGTGTTTTGTGTTTGTATTGTAAATTTGTTATTAGATCGTGATGATGATGATTATGATGAAGAATACCCTATTATTTTAATTAATTCTGTTTTTAAATTGATCCTACAGAAACGTAATAGAGGGCCATTGATTTTTTTCATGAATATTTTTCTGTCGACAAAAAATATTTAAAAAGCTGTTTTTCAGAAGTAACGCTTATTTCTCAAGTATTTCTATACATATTGTTAGATTTAAAAAAAAACACACTTATAACAGACAAATTAAAAACTACAGATAATGTTTTTCTGGGTTTTTATGGCGTATTTATGGGGCTTTGTGTTGGCACTTTTCGGAACATATTGCAGTGTATTTAAGTGTAAGGAGTTTGTACCGTGTCACAGTCGGGCTGTGGTATCACTGAGTACCATGAGGTTCGTAGTCGAAACCCATCATCCCTGTTTACGTTCAAAAAGGTTGCGAACCTCTGATCCTAGGCATCGCAGGTAGGGGTATCAGCCTAAGCTTTGATACATTCCGCCCCATCTAACCAACCCTTAATGACTTGGAGCCCGGGAGCCAGTTGAGAAATTGCCTGAAATGTGATTTCAGCCACCCCCGCTGCAGACGAAAAAGAAGAAAAAATGAAACTACCCCTGCCTCAATTTCACTTCCAGTTTCTCGGGGATTCTCGATCACATTATTTTAATACCGAAAAATCACGAAATGTAGCGTGACATGATCGTTCTGACGTCATTTTATGCAATGTCACAAACATAATAGGGGATATAATGTCAATTTTTTGTAAAGCTGTCTGGGCTACACAAAACAGTTTTATCACAATTTTTTACAAAAACTACCTACATAGGTCTGCTCTAATTTCAACGTTAGTGTACCTATCATACAAACTATTTATGAACTATGTATGATAGGTGCACTCATGTTGAAATTAGAGCAGAATGCAAGGCTGAGATAAGCATTATCGACAAAATTAAGAAAGGTCTTTTACGTTGCACAAAGGTCCCAATTCAAATATTAGCTGGCCAAAAATATTTTCTTCGAAATAAACTGATAACCATTAGTTTTTATCAATGGTATAGTTTGTTTATAATCTAAATCATGAATTAAAACTATTTTGAATATCAGAAAATGAAAAAAAATGGAAAATCTAGATTTTTAATAACGTAAATAAAAAGCTAAATCGTGTATTTTTTTGTTTTACAGAAATAATGTAGGTTTAGGCAACCTGTAATTTTAGGACGACGAAATAAAATTTTAAAACAACATTATTTGTTTATTTATTTACGCCCAAGGGGCATTTTCATAATATATTATATAGACATTTCCAAAACAAAGATTAAAAAAAAAGCTATAAATTAATTTTAGATAAAACTTTAAAAAGACAATTCTATAAGCTATGCGATATAGGTAAAGTCATAAGGGTAGAGTAAAGATAAAATTATTTAAACATAACTATTTCTAATAGAAAAAGGAAAACATTAATAGTTAAAACTACGAGCAATGCACATAAATAATCGCGAAGGTTTTACAAAATATTTTAAAAATGTTGTACTTTGTTTTATAAGTATAAATTGTAAATATGAAGAGATAAAGAAAAGCTTATAACATAAACATGACAAAAATTATAAAGATTAAACATAATTATAAATAATTTGCTCCCAATCGTATGCAAATATGCTGAAATTTTTGTCAACTTGTTATTAACAATTAACGCCAATGCCTTGTCTGGGGTATAACCTACTAATTTTGATTTCAGTGAGTCTCCAATGCTTTTTTACCCTTAAAGCTGTTCTTGGAGTAATTGACGTCCTTTCTTTTAAAACGCGTTGAGCAGTTCTTTCTCTAGATTTTTATAAAACTAACACAAGCAGCCTGACGCAATTCTTCTTTGCTCGATGTAGCAGTCAAAGTAATAATTTTCCTTCTTTTACTTCTTTAACTCTCTCCAAATCTTTTTGGATGACCATGGGGCTTTACGTCTGTAATGTCTTCAAGATCTTTTTCAGTAGCATCAAAACGCAAACTCATATTTAACCACTTTTCATTGCACATAAGGAATTTTTTTAACTGTGTGCAACTTTTCTTCCAACGATTTTCAAGTTGCATCACAAAACTTTCACCAACTAAACAAATTTTTTTAAGCATCTATAAAGCCAGGAAATAACGTTTTTATGTAATTCTTAAGCACAGGTAACAACTTTTTAAACGAAAAATGGTCTTTTCGGTGGATAATCCATATTGCAAAAAGTGAACGCCTAGAAATTGCTCGTGAGGAACCTGAAAGAAAAAATTTATATCTTCAAATTTTTTTCTTCGATAGTAACAAAAATAATTAAGCTATGTTTTAAAAAAGTTACAAAACTTTGTTCTGTTTACCTTTTTTCCCCGAACCTGCGAAAGTTTTTATTTAAAATAAAAAAATAATGAGAAAAATTCGCTTTGTATAAAAACAATGAAATCACGTATGAATAATAACAATAAAAATTTGAAAAAATGTTCTTATTAATAAAGATGATTGCCAAAAAATGCTTAACAATCTTCTTAACAGATGACACCAGCATAGAAAATTTCTGTAATGCGGAACGACGAAGACGAGTTCAATATTGTATATAGTAGTTCCAAAATTTGTCATATATGGTTATCAGATGATGGGCGGAATGGAGAAAGTTGTAGTACATTAAGTGGCCACTTACAGGTCAGCCAATGACAGGTCATAAGGCCTGTAAACGCTCGTATATCCATATTCCTGAATTTGAAAGAATTCTACCTCATCTCTTTAGGAATATAAAATGAAACGATATAGGTATTGCCAATTACCGGTGGGATCGCAAAAATTAACAGAGATTTGTCAAGCCTAGATGTTTAATTTATTTGTTTCAGTTATTTAGAACATTACAGAAAAAATCCAATTCATTCTAAATACAAATCATACTAAATACAATACAATAATAAATCATACATGAATAGATAGTTATGTTAGTATAATGATATAAAAAAGTATAGAAAGAAAAATTAAAAGTTAGAAAGTGCTTTCCTAACGGAAGATCCATTGTCGTGAAATAAGTCGACATCCGAGGTGATGCGATTAAGTAACAAGATTGCTCTACCAACAGGCATAACCATTGGCAGGTTGGTTCTGCATATTGGCAGGTAAAACAATCGATGCTGTCTTTGTCGAAGATAGTTATCAGGTACGAACAGACCTACATCCATCAGAATTTCTGAGTTTCACGACCACCAATCACCTGAAAGAAGTGAACACCCAAATGGACGTCCCTCCTCCTCCATAATGACTGATAGCCTAGCATCCCTAGTAAAAATATGATTTTGTGATATTCACCTCTGTTATTGGGCCTTCTGGCTCGCTGTGGTGGTTAAAAAATAAATTGTCAGCAAAATGATTTTTCGCTAACCTACCGCTTATTTTTGTACAGATCATTAAGTAAGCTCAATTTACTTTTTGTCAAAAATGGGATCACGGCATTTACAAATTAATGAGTAGGGAAACTGTTCTTAGCCAAACGAGTCATCATGTCATTATCAATATAATGACGAATTATTCGACTGCTTATACCTAAAGACTAAGAACATTTTTCACAAATGTTATGTTAATCAGTTTATTGTATTATATGGTATAAAGAGATCGTTGTTTTTAAGAGGAATCCTAGTAAATTAATAGAAAAATGAGTGGATCTGACGCCAAACAAAAGTTTGTGATGTGATAGAAGAATACTCGATTAAAGTGGAAATGCGCGGGTGCATGGACATTATTTTTTTATTTTTATTTTATACACACAGTGCTATGTTTGGTACAATGAACTAAGAATTTTCAATTTGTGGTAACATATATACAACATAACACCAATTACGTGGACAACACAATGTAAAAGACAAATTTCTGAAGACGTGAAGTGAGCAAACAGTGGTTATGTTATGTCATTTGTATGTGTGTTGTTGTATGTGTGTGGAGTGTGGTGCATGTGTTGGGAAATCTGAATATTTAAACGCAGGAGACGATAAGTAAAGAGAAAGAGGATACCGCCGTCCTGTCAGACCGTCGATGACCATTATGATGGATAGAGCTGGCGCTGGTTGAATGGGGATGGTGCAGTATCGGGAAGAGTGGAGAAGGCACAGCAAGGCCTATGTCCAGCAGTGGACCTTCACGGGCTGATATGATGATGATTTGATAATATATTATTTCAATATAATTTATTCGCCAAATGAGAATTTTTTTCCTGATAAATCTCAGATTAAAACTAGAGGCTAATTTGCATTTCTTATACAAAATCATCGCAGTTAACCTATTTTCTAACGACATACAATTTATTTTATTCACTTTTTTTCAAAACAGGCATCGCTAAATTACTTCCTAAATTTATAATGCTATTAAAAACCAGGGAAGTAAGTAGAAAAATACAAATGTTTTTGTGATTGGGAAGTTTATTGATCGGACTGTCTACTTAATTAGGATTTTCTCAGGCGACCAGTTAAACAAATATAAATGGCTCCTTCGATAAGTTAATTTGGCGGGATTTCCTCCCTTTCAATTTGTTTGTTTTGTTCTCCTGTTCTGCTCTCCTGAGAAAGATGTTTTCCTGGTACAATTCCTGACTAGAAATCATCCAATAAACTACTAGAGAGAAAAATATATTTATTTATTTAATTGTTTTTTAACATTTCTTTTTATGTCAGTTGTACAGTAAGATGGCTCCCATGCGGGACCTCAAAGTAGTGTGACAAATTACATTAATACATTAATTTAATAAATTGCGAAATTCTCCATTATTCGACTGCGAACTTAGTGATTTTTTCTTATTTAACCTAAATACGCAACTGAGAAGAGAGACAATTCATGAAATTAGAAAAAATCAAAGTCAACCTCAATCCTGTCAAACACTTAACCATGAATAGATCTGTGATTGCGTGGAATAGCTTTCCATAGAAATAGTTAAAGCATCATCAGATCTGTCAATGCATACAAAATAAAAAAAACCGATGCAACTTGACTTACAAGACAAAAATATTGTGGCATACTCCAGCTTATAGCTGCCTGTACAATCAATAAAAAAAAAAAAAACAATATTTTCATAACCATCTCTTTCTAATTTCTATAAATAAAATAATGACCTTCATAAAATCTGACGTCTTCAAAATAATCGAAAATCAATTATAACTACCTTTTTTTTCAATGTATCAGGTTTTCGGCGTCCTGGACGTCCACTGTCTACAATCCGTCGGCAGTTTGCGTCAGAGCTGCGGGACGCGGACCTGACTTGGGAAGATGCGCGATAGCTACTGGCGGCCGATCGCTTGGCATGGAGAAATGTTGGATCCATAGGCTCCACATAGGAAGCGTATATGGTATGCTAATGATGAATGTAAAGCTAGTTTTTGGAATGAAAAAAATATTAACAATTTATAATCGACGGTGCAAAGGAAAATGTTACTAACGACATAATATGTGCAAAAAAAAATCATGTCACTCAGCATCATTTTCCTTTGCACATATTATTATGTCGCTTAGTAGCTTTTTCCTTTCCACCGTCAATATGTATTTTTTGGTGCATTTTAGAAAAGTTCGTTTGTGAATGTAAAAACTTTTTTAAAATTCAATTCCAAGTACCGCCTGAATTTCTCATAACGCAATTCTCAGTGTTTTATTTTTATTTTATTTATATTTTATTTTTTATTTATTTATTTACAAAAGTATGCTTAACATGGAAAAAAATGCAGTATATTGTTTTTTACTGTTTAGTATTATTTTCTCCGAATTTAGAGAGAAACAGTGATATGATTGTCGTTTAATTTAAAGGACCAAGATGGGGTATTTTTTATATTTTGTCCCTTTTTATCTTCCCTTGATATTAAAATGGCGCCTCTTGGAGAGTTTAATAAAAAAGAGTCGTGAAAGGGCGCCAAGAAAAATCTTTCTCGAGTAAGGAAAATATATTAACTTAAAGAAAATATGAAAACGTATATTTTTTACCGAGCTTGTATATAAATTGTACATGTGTTTTCTGTACAGTACGTGGTCATACCAAGAGACAAAAAAAAAGTTTACATAAAACATCGTCATAAGGTATCTTTTGAAAATTCTTAACATTTTTAACCTTTTTTCAATACTCATACTCTATCTTTATGCTTCTTTCTTTCTATTTTTTATTTACTTTTATTTATTTATTTATAGACGGCGCAATTGACTTTTACAGAATTCATTAAGATAAAAATAGTGAGACATAGAGGAATAGTTTTTTCTTTTTTCAATTTACATTTTTTTATAAAGTTATTTAGGAAATAATAGAATATAATGCGAATTATAAAAAAAAAAAAAAAAATTATGTAAAAAATATATAAACAAAAGTAAAGTTTTTTTTTTTTTGTCCGCCTCGTAGCATAGTGGTAGCGCATTTGGTTACCGTGCCTGAGGTCGCGGGTTCGATTCCCGTAGGGGATCAACATGCAATATTAATTTAAATGAGATTTTCATATATTTTTTTTTTATGTGTGATACCTAGGACTGGTACTGAAACGTAAGACTGATCATCTTGCCTTCATGTTATAAAAATAATCAAGATACACTGCACTTTGTGTACCAATGCAGTGCCCTATGCACCATTGAGTGCGGATAAGGAAAAGTAGTAGTAGTAGTAAAGTTTTTTAGTAAATAGTAAAATATAATGAAAAACATAAACAAAAATAAAGTTATTTAGCAAATAATAAAATATAATGCAAAGTATAAACAAAAAACATATTTAGTTATAACGTGAAACGTCTTGTGAAAAACAAATTATGTTTTGTAGTTATTTTAAAAAGATTTAAAAAGTAAAACCTTGTAAGAAAACACGGAACCAACGGAAACTCGGGAGATAGTTTTTAGTTTGAATATAATTAACAAATCCAGAGAAAGATAGAAAAAAATCTGATGAATGCGCATAGTAATTGGGTTCTTTCAGATTTTCTATTTTTTATTTTAAAAAATTGATTGAAAAATTACGATATCAAAGGAATCTTTAAATTTTTTTTACGATGTCATATGAATTTTGAAAGAGCGCTTTTTCAAATCGCTCGCAAAATCCTCCATTTGGCGCGCATGCGGTGTGACGTCACATCAATATGGGCGCTGACTTCGTAATGAATTTCCCGCCTTTTATAATGGACGGGTATGACGTCATTAGCCAATAACGGGCGTTAAAAGTCACTCGTAATTTCGTGTATTTAAAACATAAATTTATAAATGAAAACAACATTGTGTTTTATATCGTTGAATTTGTAAAAATATACTTTAAATATTTATTACGTTTTCAAGGATATTCATGCTATCGGGAACAACCCAATTATGATTTTTTCTATCTTGCTCTTGATTTATTAGATAAAAACGACAATTTTTTTAGCATTTTAAATCATCGCTTCATTTGTAGATTAATAAAGTAAAAAAATATTCGGATATAATTATTTTGTAACTCAGTGAGTATGTGTCTACTTTTTTCTTCATCAAAATACATCAGTCTTGTTCTCTTTTCAAATTACGGAAGCCGTATGGGCCCATTCAGGCTTTATTAAGAATAAATTGACAGGACCTATTGTTGGGACCCCCACTGTTTATGGCCCCAGTGCCTGACTTATGTCGCTTGAAGTCAGCGGAATGGCGGAATATTGCCAACTTCGAGCAGAATGAAGAAACATAACATCGCGGGCACTAAATCTCGAGAATAGGGGCCTTTATCGAAATTTGTAGCTAGTCAACACTCAAACAAAATGCAATATGAAGGCATTTAGGTTATTTATTTAGTTTTTATTTATTAGCACATATACGCCTGATGGCATTTACATTGTATCAAAATACATATATTAAGTTACATTACAATCAATAAATTTGGGTATTAAAATGAATAAACTACTTCAAAAACAAGTTGTAAAAAGTTACAAAATACATTTATATAAAAGTTAATAAAAAGGAAATCACACGCTTATAGTTTTGCAGAGTGTTAGATATAATATCAGCAGTCTCTTCATACTTATTGCCTAATGAATGTAATCGTGGTATAGTCGAGTTACTGTGTTGGTTAGATGTTGAACTAAGACAATGAAACAAGAACTAGAACTAGAACATTACAAATTTAATAAATAGATTAAAAAGCTTCACATACTGGGGTGGGAGCTTGGAAGTATCGACATGTAGAAACACGGAAATCGACGCTTGTATCGACCTGTATCTACATGTCAATATTTTCATGCTCCCAGCCCCGATGTCCAAGATTGATCCTTTTTCTTTAAATATATATGTTTTACACTTTAAAATATTTCATATCATATGTAGGTGCCTTGAATTTTGGATTGGCTCTGAAGCGTAAGACTATCTTGCCTTCGTGTTATAAATTATTAAGATGTACTGCACTTGGTGTACCAATGCAGTGCCCTACGCTTGTATACTTGTATATGAATGCATCAAGCGCGATATAATACAGAAATTAATAAGTAAGAATGCAGAATTAATATGTAGTTAAGTATAATTAAGGTAAGATCAGTGCATGCGGCACGACTATCTAATCAACTCAAACAGAAATAAGCCGAAACAGTCAGTACAAATCAGTACAAAGTATGTTATATTATCAGCTTATAACAGAAGAACTCCTCAAAGATACATAAAGATAAATTTGTCATGCATATGGAACGCGGCGAAAAATAAAAAGTAAATATATAGAGAAGAGAGCGCGAAATCTTAAACAGACTTCCCGAAGAAAAAATACTAGATGAAGAGAAAAAAAAGATGACGAAAGAAGTGTTCAAAAAATATCTAGTAAACCTCATTTTTAAAATTTTACAATTATATATAATATATATATTTTCATTTATTTTTTATATTTCATAATGTAATAGAGAGCAAATCCCTGCTTAAAAACTGTTGAAAGTTTAGCGGGAATTCAACTTTATATATATGAACAAATAAATTAAATAAAAAAAAAAAATAAAAAAAATAAAAAGTCATTTCTTTTAAAACGTGGGTGAATAAACATATCCTATCTCTTCTTTATGTTTTATTTCTGTTTTTACCTTCCTTCTATCCTAGGCGTTAATAATATTGAGTATGATAATCTGTGTGTAGTACAAAAAGTTATATAAATCAATAAAATAACTAAGATCTTTCAATATTCGGAGCAAAAGCTTTGGATTTGAGTTATTTTAATGTCTAGTTTTTTAGTGGAAAAAACATAAACTCAGATCTTGTTAAGATTATATTGTTAAGCAATTTCACCCGAGTCGAGATCCTTCGCCATTTCATTTGTTAAGGCTTATTTAACAATCTGCTATCATGATTAGCACCTACTTGAAGACTGAAAGTTCCTACCACTCCTTGATAATAAGCCGTAAACTTTACCTTCCCATAAATCCTTCTTCTTTCAAGAGCTCACCTTTATTGCCTACTAAGTATCAAAAATAAGATGTCGGATGTTAAAATAAGATGCCCAGAGCGTAAAGAACTCGGCCTGTTGCAGATTATTCCTTAATAAACTCTTTCAGAATAGGCTAAATAAAAGTTTATGTATCGCTGGAGTACCCATTTCTTGTTTGGTATTCACGATAGCGTGTAGAAAATATTCAAAACATATTAAAACGTTTTTAATATTAATAAAAGTTTAAAAATGTTTCAGTTCCTTACAAAATATAACATTTTTTACCTCAAAATATCGAAATTAAATATAAAAATCATTTTGTCTAATAATGAACATACTACATACATACTTACGTATAAAATCAATGCATCAATTTATTTTTCAACAGTGAATCTGTTATTGAATACAAATAATAAATTTATGAGGTTTATAGAAAAGCATTCATCCTTATTTATTGTCATTTCAATAATTCACCCCTACATGTTATCTTCACATAATGATACATAGGACACTGTATTTGTACATATAGATAGAGTGTAACAAAACTCGATGTACAAGCGGGAAACCAGTGAATCTTCATAATATTTGAGGTCGATTTTGTATGTTAAAAGTTTTTTCGATTTTTTTGCAAATTGTTACCAAATATCATGTATAAAGTACAAATCAAATCATTTTGACTTAATCTGCCATATTTACGAAAACATTTGAGAAAAAAAATAATTTTTTCAACGTTTTTTTCAATTAAAAAGTCTTATTACAGAATCACCTCCAAATACGATGTAGATTCACCAGTTTTCGGGTTGAACTACGAGTTGTGTTACACCCTGTATTGAATGCAGTAAATTTTAATCATTGCTCAGGAGCCCTATGCTGGACTGTAAACTGTAAGTCAGTTTGCAAAATTGGAGAAATAAGTTTGTTAAATTGGAGGAAAAAATCGATGAATAATAACTATAGATTACAAAACGGAGAAAAAAAAATCAAGTGTATTTAAAGTGTCTTGAGCGTGTCCACATTTTTACTGCAATTTTTACTGTCTATTAGCCTTACTGCTTCATAATGTTTTTTACTGCTTTTTTTTAAAATGATTATTTTTATGTGAAATAAATATATGCATGTCTGTCTATTGCATAATACTACTGACCTACTTACATAGATACATTTTATGTTTTCATGAGGAAGTTTTGTCTGTGCGTTATCTTTCAAAGTTAGTTAGCTTACTTGTTTAAAGTTTTCATATAAAACTGCATTTCATAAAGCAGCAATTTTTCTGTGAAAAGCTCGTAGAATTGAGAGGATATAACTCGTATGTAATAGAAACCTCTTCTATGAATAGGAAACAAAGCTATTCATAAAAATGGGATGTTTTGAATGTCAAAACTCTATATGATCCTTCTTAAAAGTTTACTTAAAATGGTGAACTTCTTTATAATACTATATAAAAGCAACTTTAGTTTATAAAAATAATTCTTTGAGTATGTTGAGTCTTTATCACTTACTCAAATATTTCAATTTCGGGGTTACTTTTGAATAGTTGGATATAACTGTGTCAGAAAGCAAGAAACAAGTTGTGCTGGAGTGGGATTCGAACCTAGAGATTCCAATCCGTAGGCCGCGACTCTACCACTAGAACTAGATCATAACCCGGTTCGTTAAAATACATTATTTTTAAATCACTTAAACTGATTTGATTCAAATTTTTTATTGACATTACTTTTTCTTATATAAAATCGTTTTTGCCTTGTGCAATATAATAAAACTTATCCCTCCAGTTCCCCATTACCTACTTTGTTACAATACTGCGATTTAACACATGTTTTTGTATTAAGTGTACCAAGTATTTTTCATTTAACTTTAATTAGTTATATATTAATCACTTAAACTGACTTGAAATGCCGTGAACCCCGGTTTTTTATTACATTTAGGGGGAATATCTTGTAATTAATTGGATTTTAAATAACCAATTAATGGATTCCACAAACTGCCTCCAAGCTATGCGGTTGGTAGCTAATTCTTAAAAGGGTAATTTATAATATAGGATGGCAACCTGATTACTTAAGCACTGCAATGTAAGGAAAAACATTAAAAATAGTTTGATTCTGAAAAAATTGTAAGACAAAAATAGGAAAAAGTAAAATCATTTTGAAAAATGTAAGATAAAAACAGAAACTACTACTACTTTCCCTTATCCGCACCCAATGGTGCATAGAGCACTGCATCGGTGCACCAAGTGCAGCGGTTCTTAATCATTTTATTACATGAAGAAGATGATCCGTCATCCGCTTCAGTACCAGTCCGAGGCATCACACATAAAATATTAATATGAACAACATTTTGAGTGTGTCCAAATACTTGTACATCAAAATGTTGTTTATAAAATTAGCTGGTAAAAGTTATAAGCATAACAAATTGAAGATTCATCTTCAGGCGTTTCCTAGTAGGTGGTATAATTCGGTAAGAATTTCACTTGCAATCATAAAGGTTTCTGCTAAAATGCTTAGCAATTTTCTCAATGGATGACAGAGAGTGTTCACATGTGAAGCGTCGCGCCATTTAACTGTATATTGGCAGATATGGATATCAAATACTGGGTGAAATGGGGAACGTTGTAATACATCAAATGGCCACTTAACCCAGCCAATGACAGGTCATAAGCCTTGTAACGCCTAGATATCCATATTCCCTTCCAAATTTCTCGTCTCTGTTGAGATGTCAAATTGTATTAATATGAAAATCACATGTAAATAAATATTTCATGCTGACCCTCTGCGGGAATTGAACCCACGACCTCATGCACGGTAGCCAAATGCGCTACCACTATGCTTCTAGGCGCACAGATAAAAACAGAAAAAGTAAATCAACAACGCCCCACGTTGGGCGCCAAATGTAATATTCTCAAGAACAAAGTTATACCGTCCCACTGCGGGGAATCTTCGGTGTGTCCAAGACCATTAATACATTTGTCAAGTTTATACACGCGATCCGAGCTATTCCACAGCGCTCCCTGCAATCCTGCTCATTATTCCGGAGATATCCGATAAATCACGGCCAGCGGGACTTAAGGCCCTAATTTATTCCCAGTCTGATTCCGGTCCAGCGTAAGAGCTGTAAAGGACAGGGCTTGAATAAAGTGAGGATCCATTGAGCCGGTCATATATATTATGCAGGAATGAAGAGATTGGTGAGCTCTTAGCAAAGGGTTTGGAAGATTTTTTCGATTGTAGTAGGAAAATGTAGGATTCAGATTTATGTGTATTAAAGTATTTTTCGTGGTGCTTTTGAAATTGTGAAAAAAAGAGATAATTGAAAAAGCGGACAATAATTTGTACTTACGATGCATTCAACGAACGAGTTGTTTTAACTTACGATACAATTAAGTAAATTATTTACAATTAGCGACTTTTGTTTTGTGTACTCATGAAGCAATTTATTTTATTGTTTTTACGCCCATAGGGCTTTAACATAGAAATTTTTAAATGGTTACACAGTAGGTAGCTATTCATTACCGCCAGAGATGGCATCCATACACTGTTTCCTAATATGCACTAGATTTGTGTTGAAAACATCAATATTGTTAGTATACTTGTTAGCCACTGCGTGCATTCTTCTAGCACTGTAATTGGTCGATGATTGGCTACAGTAAAATAGTGCATTACTGTTACTCGACCATTAAATTTGTTAGTTGACAACAATCAAACATAGATTATAATACTTTGAACAGAAAGAGCAAATCATTTAATATTCTTCTATTTGTGCGAGTTCTATTAAACTAAATTTAAATTTGCTGTATGCTACATATTACATACAATAAGCGACTTTTTCTGTATGTGAAAAAAAAATACCACTACAACAGATTTATTTACTATCAGAGAATATAATTTATGAAGTTGGACGATATTTAAGATACTGAATTTTGAAAGCTTCGTTTTGGGAAAACATTTTTCCACATAATGTTTAAAAAGAAGTATTTTCGGTAGGTATAAAAATCCATATAAATAATCTTTTTGTATGTACAAAACGTATTAGCATTTTCTCAAAAATTCAAAATAGTAGGTACCTTTTACATTTGAAGGATTTTCACATGTTTGTGTAATATATGCTTATATAATATGTGCTGTACGAACGTTTTCAGAATAAATTTAACGTTTTTAATAATTGACACAGCAATGGTCTAAAGTTTAATGATAGTAAAATATTAATCAGTATTTCACTAGTTATCTTAAGAAATATTCCCAGAATTAAATTATAATTCTACTGAATGCATTGAGTTGTACGAATTCAAAATAATTCTCAATATAACAAGACAGTTTGCTAAAAACTAATTTCTAAGAATATTATTCAATCACATAAGTTTTGACACGGAGCTAGTCTTTACTAACTAAATTTCAGTAAATTTATCATTCAAAATGACATTCAAAGGTCGAAAGTTTTTCATGACCCTTTTCAAATGAAATAATATTTAAATGCTTTTACATACTTTCGTAACTGATATTATTTAGAGGCTTTTCCAAAAGATAAAAAAGTTTATAACTGTTAATAGAACTTTTTCAACTGCCGTTGTATAAAAACTATTTCTGAGTGGCTTTGTATTTCTGGAAGTTGAATACATAGAAAGTAATTAACATAGTCGATACAATTTATTTAAGTAAGCATTTTTTCACTTTTCATTTAAACCCTCCTCTTTTCAGCTAAAAAATTATGAAACTCTTAAGTTTCAAATACACCCTTTGAAAATGGGTGGTCATTATTTTCGTCGAAGAACTAATAAGTAATAAAGATTTGGATTTTCGGTTAAAACAAAGGATTTTCTAAGAAGTTTTTAATTTTAAAAGTTTTCAATAACAAATTTGAGTTTATTTTGATGGTGACTCTAAGGGTGAAATAAATAATAAATGAACAAGAATAAACAAGACATAATATTGACAGGATGTGTTACTTTGATTCATTTCGTTGTTGTAGAGATGATAAACAAAATTTATAATGCTATGTGCATTCATTAAATCACTTGAAAAATAAATAACCGTTCGCTCCAGGATTTGAACCTGGGTCTTTCTAATCACCAGTCAGCTCTCTACCCACTAAGGTAAACGATCGGATACATATCATGAGATTTTAACGAAATGCCTATCGCAATTATGACTGCTAACGCCTCTTCAGTCAACTTCGATAAACCAACCACCTTTTTTATCAGGGACCAGCCGAATTTAAAGCTTTTCATATATCGACTGTAGATTTCATAAATCGACTGATTTTAAACTTGTAGTTCCTTTTCACACCGCTAGGGTACTAATATTATTTTTAATTCAATTGCCTTGATAATACAGTCGTGGTCACCAGGATTCACTTCCATCCATCTCTGTCTCCAGCACTTCCTGGAATCCTACTGGAGAGGGACGCCCGTCACCGTCGTCTGCAGTCACCAAGTCACTCTTCGATCAGTCTCTGCACCACTGATTTCTCCATGGCACCAGCATCATGATGAACGATGAACACTAATGGCCAAATGGCCAGTTTTTATTCAATGGAGCTCAATTTAATATTTGAAAATGTAAAAAAAAAATATATATATAGATATAGAACCCAAAATTTAGACAATTTTTGAAAAAGTAGTTTTTTGCAAATATTGCCAAAATAGTCTTACTTTATTATTATTTCTTTATTTAACCACCTCAACAGGCCAGGGAGCCCAATAACAAAAGGAAACAACCTCAAACAACCAGGTTTGAGAAAAATAACCTTTTGATTTTTGTGTTCTCACCTGGAATCGAACCCGGATCCTCCATATTGTGAGTTCAGCTTCTTAGCCATTACGCTAAGGAGGCCACTGATCGATAAGTTTATTTATGAATTTTAGTAATAATCTTCAAACAAGAATTTCCGAGAAGTGACATTCCATTCTTCAAAAATACTACCGTGTCAGGTGTCTAGTTACCCACTACGTCACTCACTACGTCATCACTAGACTTTTACGTCACACGTTCCGTGTATTGGCCTAAGTGCTCGAGTCTTTAGAAGGTGGAATTTAAAAAAAAAGGGGTGTCGTGAAATTAACCCCTGGAAGCGTATATTTTTAGAAAATTCATATAGAAACGCCCCTTCTAGTAAATGCTTGTTCGAAGGTAATAGTACTATGATTATTGGTTTTGTTTATTCCATTTTCCTAATGGAAATAATAATTTTCTAATGATAATTAAAATTGCATCATTCTTGCTCATTGTACAAATTATACAACTTTGTGAATAAAAAACCCACCATCTACAAAAGTTAATATGATCATCATAGTAATCTGAAATCTTAAGATTGTATTATCCAACTTGCTTTATGAAAATATCCTTCGTAATATTCTATGGACCGGAATATTGCATTCTTTTTATATCCGAGTATGAAAGCATTATGTATGCAGAAGTAAAAGTAAGTTAAGCTGTAAAAGTTCAAATTGAACTACTTTAACCCTACTTTTACCATCTGGATTCTACTGAAATGCTTCTTCAAGAACTGACAATTACTTTTAATTATTTAAGAGGAATAACTTTTAAAATCCTAGTTTAATTTCTTATCTTCAAAAAAATACAATGTTTGTGAGATTAAAATTGATTCTAAAGCATTCCTTTGTCAACCTCATTCTTAATCTTCTAAACACTACGCCATTTCCACAAAGGAGTAGGCAGAGAGAATAGAATGCCACACCACTCCGTCCTGGCACACTTCCCTTGCTTTTCCACATTCATATGCCATGTCTTTCTTGGCCTTCCTCGACTCCTACACCCAGGCATATTCACTTCATGGATTATTTTAGCTGTTTTTTCATAATTCCCTCCTAAATTACTAATATTTAGTCACATACTAATACGCACTTTATGCAACAGCGAAAACTGTACAGTCTGTCAAAAGACACGCTATATGTCTATTTTTTAAGCACAATAGTAAGTTATTATTGCATTTTTGGGCACAGGAAATTGTATATGTATATACCTTTAGCTAATAATATAAATATTATGTTATTATTTTTTTACGTTTTTAAAAGCATCCAAAATACAAATATCTACATAAACGTTTACATAAAACATTAACAACTGTCAGGTCAGCAAAATGTCGCGTCGGCCATTCAATATTCCATATAGTTTTCGTTTTTTTTGCAAACTGCACAAAAAACTGTACAGTTTTCTGTCCTGCTTAAAGTGGGCTTTAGTCCGACTGCGACCCTAACTAACTAACCACCGAGACATTTTCCTTTCGAGAGAATCGAAGGCCACACTACTCAATCCTGGCATAATTATTTTTTGCTTTATCTACATTAATTATGCATCTTCTCATGCACGCACGGTCCGAACCCAGTGAGGAAATATTATCTTTATACTTGCTCTTACTCTCACCCAATGGTGCATATGGCACTGAATTGGTATACCAAATACATACCATACATATCTTGATCTTTTTACTCCATGAAGGTAGGATGTTCAGTCATTCGCTTCAGTACCAGTCCAAGGTATCATTAAAATTTTTACTTTAAAGAACAAGTAAATGAATAAACAATGAGTTCATACTCAAACATCAGCTCAGTTAGATGGACGCCATAATAACCCAGAAATGTCAAAATCTGTTTACAGAAAAATAATGCAGTTTGTTATATTAAATGTTTATTTATTTCTCGTTAATTGTGTTTTTTTAATAACAATGAATTTCATAATCTATGTAGTAGGTAATGATTCTTTGATGGAGTAATTTACAATGAATGTTTTAATTTACGTTAATTGAAATCATATTTGAAATGTATGCACCAATTTTGTTAATTTGAATTTTCAAACAAATTAAATATGTGGATATTAAAAAATAATCAGGGAATAATAAAAAGCAATGACCAGTTGAAAATTTTAGTATGAACTCAATTTACTTAATTAAAAATATTAAGGGTTAATATTTGATTTGTGCAAAGGGTCGAATTCTCTCAATTATTTTTTGAACAAAAAATTATTTTATTAAATTTGATAAAAATGTGAGTTCCTTAAGGATGAAATGTCAGTTTTTATAAGTAACGTAGATTTAGTAAAACTGGATTGCTTTCTTGTTAAAATTAAGTTTTTCTCTTTTTTTTTACTACGCAGTATTTGACCAAATATATTACATTTAATAATTAATTTGTGAGAATTTTTTGAAAAAAAAAACACATTTTTTTACAGAATTTTTCTCGAAAACTATGGGTCAATTAAATTTTTTTTATTCGTCTCCAAAAATCGTCTTATTAATCGTCTCCAAATATGACGTAGATTCACTGGTTTCCCGCTTGTTACATCAGTTTTGATAAACCATGTATAAAATATATAACAATATTGGAGATAAATACAGTAAAAACTGAAGATGAAAATTGCTGAATTGAGATTCTCCTGAGAAAAAACGAGGTTTTTTTAAGATGAGGCTTCTTGGCTTCAGGTTACAGGAATACCATAGGTATGAATTTATGAATGATTTTATTTCACGATTTTTGATTTTGGATTTTTTTATGATTTTTTGTATATTGTACACCCAGGAACTGTTTTTTGTACTTTATTTTTTTTGCTGTCAAATATTGTTTGGTAAATTGTTGAAAATATGTTAATTTCCTTGATAAAAAACATATTGGAAGGCGCTTGTATTCCAAAACTTTAATGCAGAAAAATAAAACAAATAATCACAAAAAGATATCTGTTCAATTTTTTTTGTAAATCGGATAATTAATAAGCGAGTATACAATCATTTAGAGTTTGGACTTATATACCATCGGTCACCGATCTTATTTCATACAAAATTAATCCAACTTTAAAAAATTGTAATTATCTGATTAACAAACGGATGACACGCGCCGATGATTTTGTGATT
The DNA here is from genome assembly GCA_022494985.1 of Micrasema minimum. Classification (NCBI taxonomy): domain Eukaryota; kingdom Metazoa; phylum Arthropoda; class Insecta; order Trichoptera; family Brachycentridae; genus Micrasema; species Micrasema minimum. The sequence continues at coordinate 64,680 of JAGVSP010002259.1, read as the reverse complement.
TTTGGCTTATTTTTCTGTATTTACAAAAAAATGTAGATATTTTTTAAAATAATGTAAGTATATTTATAATGCAATGTACTACTAATAAATAAAACTAAAAGGTAAATGAGTTTGACTCATTTTTGTTGCTGATCGACTTATACAAAATGAAAATGAAATTTTTGTTTTCTTTACATTATCATTATGATTTTCATTATTTACATTTTTTTTGCAGTCATTTGCATAGAAAAAGTCTATTTATGATTTTTAACAATACATAAAACAGTAAATATATTAACAACAAAACATAAGTATTGTTGTAATCATAAATATTACTAGTTAAAAATATGTATATTTTTATAATATAGGTGAAGTTTGTTATATTTTGGCAGGAAAGTGCTTGGAATATTTTTTATTTACATTTTATGTTTAAAATAAATTAATCGTGGGTACATATTTACACCATTGATTATATCAGATAATTTAAACATAAGATTAACAAACCAAAAAATTGTTGCATGAATAATATTTTTATATTGTGCCTACACTAAAAGTATTCATGAGCTTCGAAAGTCATCTTGAGTATCTCGTCATTTGTTTATCTATTATATTTTATGAACAGTTTTTTTGTATCACTTTTTCACTCGGACACAATGATTGTTTTTAAATATTAATTTCTTAGTTTATTAGTTTGTTAAAGTCACAGTTTCACAGTAAAAAAATACTAGTCGAATAGTCATTATAGAGTCTTTTTGCAGTGCCTTACGCCACAAAATATCATAACAAAACTATGAACACTTCACAAAAATACCCATAAAATTAACACACCATTTTAAAAACGATTGATCGTAAAGTTTGTATTTAAAAGTACAATATTAATATCTATTTTGAATTCCTCAAATATTATGAAAGAATTTACAAATATTATTTATATCCCAACAAAGACAGAGAAAAACTGGAAACGAATGTGGGTTATCTTAGGCGTTACAGGGCTTATGACCTGTCATTGGCTGGGTTAAGTAGCCACTTGATGTTACTACAACATTCCCATTCGCGCCCATCATCTGATAACTATATAAAATATGAAAATTTTTGAAACTACATATTGAATTGAATTCGTACAGAACCCTTACATCTCTTTCGAGTTTGTTTTTCGACAATTTTCAATTTTTTTTTTTTCCTCTCTGGTGACATCTGTTGAGAAGATTGTTAAGCATTTTTGGCAATCAATCTTAATTGGTGTAGGTAAGGCTCTTATCGAGCTTTATTACTCACAAGAACGACGCCAAATCTCTGTCTCTATTGGGATATCAATAATATTTGATATCAGCCCAGCATGGGTATAATCCAGTAGGTAATTTGTCTACAAGTATTTGCATAAATTCAAAATTTTGTTGAATTTAGAAATGTTCATTTAACAAAATAACGTAGTTATAAATTCGTGAAAATAATACAATATTTTAAACGAGATTATGGAACAAATTGTAATGAAAACCATATATTGTTTCATGATATAATGAATATTAATATATATTTGCTCATGTGTTTTTACAGATGTACTTTTTTGAATATAATTTACAACGTAAAAGAGCTGATAATATGTACTAAACGAAATAACCTACTAAATGTGTATTTAAGTGACAAAAATTAAGTAAAAGTAACATGACAATTTGTATGGAAACAAACCCTGAAATGTTTTTCTTAAGTACATACATCCTCAGGGATTCGAATTAATGGATCAAAATGCGTATGTCTTCTTTATTTTGTGTATCTCTTTATAGTATTCGGAACGCTCAAATAAATTCGCTTGTTTACGCAAATAAAATATAAACTTGGTACAAAACAAAGTGAAATAATTCACTGTAAATTTCATGGCAAGGGGCCAAAGTATGCCAAAGTATTTATTTAATTTCTATTAGGTAGAACAATAAATTAAACGGTTCCTAGAGAAAACCATTTCCCCATTAAAAAAAGTTTTCGTGTTTTACCGTTACGCATAAATTGTGAGGAAATACCAAACATTTCTCTAGACTTGCTGAGAGTTGGATGCTTATTTAAGTCAATTAACTTTCTCGTATTTTTCTCGTTCTAAATAGAAGATATTGTCTGAAAGGGATTAGTTGAGTTTGTGTTCATTAACTAATAAAAAAAAAAAAAAACGCAAAAAACTATTTTTTTCGAATTCAGCGTCAAACGATTTCAAATGATAAATTTAAAAAAAGAATCGAATGAGAATAATTTACTGAACAATTAAGAACATTTTATAAAAATTAATTAGTTAATACCGTATTTATTTCTTATGTTTCTAATTATAAGCTTTTTATTTCAAAATTGATGGCACAATATAAACTTTTGTTTTCTATGAGGCAATATTAGGGGCGTATTAAGTTATCTTTGCCAATTTATTTCGTTAACACAACATGAAATAATACTCCCCGAGTTTATATAGTAAATATTTCGTTTTTAATCCTTGGTAGATTGAATTGGAAAAAACAGGGTTTTATATTGATGGTCAAATATTTCTTATGCAATAATCGTGTAAACGCAACCGAAAACTTCAAATAAACAAGTTCTTGTAGTTTTACAAGTTTATAACATTTTTTTTGTGACAGTAAAAGGTAAACATCAGTTAAGAATTTGAATTTTCAAACAATTATATTGGCTTTAAAATGGTGTATTAGTTTCAGGGTAAACGAAAGTGTTTTAGTCTAGATATCCAAGCTGTCAGACAAGGTTCTCATCACAGCCCGACAGGGATACGCTGCTATGACTTAGTGCTACGGCGTAATCACCCAGTCTGGCGTCACACCCTCAACTCTTCATCGTGACGTTAGACTTGGCGTTCAAACTGGGTGTTTTTCTTCGTCAGGGTTCCAGTGTTGATCATCTGGATACTGTGCGCTGACAGCAGCGGCTGGTTCTCCGGCAACTGGTTAGAAGTCAGGGTGTTTATGTTTCCTTTACCGATTTTAGGGGGAGGGGGGGCTCTGGGTAGGGTAGCTACGTTGTTCTGGGGCAAATCAGCGAACTCCGGAGGCGGAAGTTGGTGGTGAGAATGCGTATGGTGGTGCCCCAAAATCGTAGCTGGGTCGTTTTTTAAACTGGTCTGGAAATTCAAAGCGCTTTCGATGTCTCCACATATGTTATTCGGCATCTGTCCGTTCTCGGATCTTTTTTTAGTAGTTTGAGATCCGTTGGAGTGCCCTTCGTGGCCGTTTAGTCTTGTTTTGTCTCTTTGGTAGTAGACGCCGGCGAAAATTAAGACGTTCAAGATGAGCAATGAACAACCGATTGCGATTGTGACGCTAAGCGCCGTGGAGTATGCAGCGAATCCATCTTCAGGAGTTGATGAAGTGGATCCAAGGCCGTTGTATTCATCGTTATTTCTTCCAGTTTCTGGTACATCTTGGAACGGGATAGGCGTAGTCTTTTCAGCAGGTTTCCCGTGGTTAGGAAACGTTAAGTTCAAGAACGGAATCGATGGAACTTTCGGTATATCGACTGCTGGAGCTACGTGTGTGAATTCTGTTGGAGAGATTCTGCCAGGAACTGGTAGTCTGGGCTGCTGGAGATGAGGGTCGTCATTGTCGAGCTGATGATGCTCCTGAGGAACGGTCAGCTCCCCCAGGACGGTGAAGATCTGGGTACCAGATTCAACCAAAACGACAACCTATGTGAAAAAAAACATATCAGAACTGGATCAAGACCCCAAATAAAAATATAAACGAAAGAAATGTTAATTCTGAATTATTGTTTTAAAATCAAAAGTTTGTAATAATTACATATAAATTTTAAAAAAATAATTATTTATTCGTATCACCTGCAATATTTCTTTTAACCGTAATTCCAAATAATTCATATATTTTCCTTACAGTTACAATAAAAAAATACTTATAATTTTCTACGGACTTACCTATGCGCTCTGTAGTGATTCTTCAACTTGGGTTTGGTATCTAAATTGAGATATTTCTTATGCACAGCTTCGTACGCGGTCCATTCAATGTTTTTGAATCTGTTTCTCTCCCCTCTTAGTCCGTGTAAATCTGCGTCCTGCGGTTCATTTGGATTTCTGAAAAAAAAAATAAAAAAATGAAAAAGCCGAAAGAAAATTCATTTTACTGTAGGAACAAAAATGGGTGAAAAATGCCACTTGACGACAGACAAAATAACTTGAAAACACTTATAGAACCATCTTCAAACCTAAGTTATAAGTTTTTCTTCGATAAAGAAATGTTTCGTCAATAAGGCGATAAAAAGAGAGCCATATGTCTTGACATACGGACGTCCTAAAGAAATAAGAAAGAAAATCTTAGCTAGAGATATAATAAAATATTTTCTACGCTTACGTAAGGCCGTAATGTGGGAAGATAAAGAAAAACAATATCTTTTGGAATAAGATGTACACTTTACACAGTGGAGCAAAGTTGACCAATGAATTATATATGTATTATGTAATAATATTTCTTTGTACCACATATGTGAAGAGTTGTATTATTAATAGCTGAAGAAATGAAAATACAAAAAAAGATATTAGAGTTTTCTTGTAAACAGAAAATCTGATTGATAAACATAAGTTTTCCATGAAAAACGCTTGCCAATATTTCCAAATAATCAAAATAAATTAATAAACCTACGCCTTAAAAAGTTAATAATATTACATGGGTACATGGTAATGTGTAGAATAATTTAATTTATTCTTAGGTCTAATTTAGATAAATAATTTTTTAGAGAAAATATTTTTTATTTATTTATTTATAAAAATAAACATTACATAGGAAAAAAAAAAAGAATTCTTTTTCTTTTTCATCTAATGCTCCCTAGTAGTTTTAACAATAAATCATTTAGGGACAAATAAAAAACACATTTTCATTTTATTCTAATACGCACTGACATCACTTAGATCACACAAATAAACACAATATATACAAAAAACAGAACCAATCCAATGAAAACATAAAACCTAAAAGAAACAAATAAAGTGAAATTATAACAGTAACAGCAAAATTAAAATTAATTTAATTATATTTAATATTTTTTTTTGGGATCAGGAGTGAAATTTTACACTTACTAGTAAAGATTTAATTCATATGTATTTTAAGTGAATATGGTCTCAATAACACTAGGTGTGTGATCGTTTTATTTTGTAAGGAACACAGAGTTAAGGGAATGGAAACCGAAACCTTTTGTGTCTTATACGGTCAACCCAGCGTAGGCGTATTGACTGACTAAGCCCTAAACTGTGTTTGACTCTAAAGAGCCTTAATTATATATAAAGAGCCATATTTGCCTTTTTTACAAGGCATTAAGTTCTCTGTGTACTGGACTTTCAGTGTTGCTGACAATCCGTCGGTAGTTTACGTCAGAACTGTGAAACTTGGACTTTAAGTAGGAGGATGCACGGGAACTAGCGGCCTATCGCTTTGCTTGGAGGCAGTTTGTGGAATCTATATGCTCCACATAGGGGGTGGATGTGAAATGGTAAATACGATGATATTAGCTATAGGTACTGCCTTATTTTCAGACACCATGTAAGCTTAAAGATTTATTATAAAAATAATTCGTTTCATCTAGAGTTATTAAATTATTAACAATAATTTAAATCATACTTCAATTAACAACAATAAGGAGCCCACTTTATACGAGACAGAAAACCGTACAGTTTCTTGTGCATTTGCAAACTGTCCCGTATAAGTGAAAACTGTGTGAAATATTGAATGGTCGGAGCGACATTTGGCTGACCTGACAATTAATGTTTTTATGTCAAAGTTTAAGAAGATCTGATATAATGAATGCTTTGAAAAACGCAAACAACATATATATAGCATATATGTATTTATTTACATTATTAACGATTTCCTGTGTGCTCGACACGATAATAAATTATGATCGCGTTTAAAAAATAAACATATTTAGCATGTCTTTTGACAGACTTTACAGCTTTCTGAACAATAAACTGCACAAGAAACTGTAAAGTTTTCTGTCCCGTATAAAGTCTGCATTACAGATGTAAGTTGAAATATTGATCGTAGATCAGATAACGGATCATATATTTATATTGTAATAATTCCAAAACACTGTTTTGTGTTTAGTTACACAAACTAGGTTTCTATTCAAGTTACCATTTTCTGATTGCAAAAAAATGATTGTAAGCAAAAAATAATAAAATCCAACTTAGAGACGGAGAAATTTTTTTTTGTAATGTAATATCGGAATTGTATTGTATCGAATGAATGCCAATATTTGTGGAATTGAAGGTTCTACATCTACATTTAAACTACCTGATGCTTTTTCTATGGAAACTTTTATTTTAAAACGCTTTTTCAATTTTCTGTTATTTCTGCTTGATCGTTCAATTTTTGTTACGACCATTCCGCTGGGTGATTGTGAAAAAATTATAGACGAAAATGAAGATTTCATTTTTAGGGTTATAATAATAATAAAAATAATAAACTAACTAACTAACTAACTAACCATCACGCCATTCCTCCGTAGGGGTAGGCAAAGAGGATAGAAACGCCATACCACTCTTGTCCTGACAGACTTCCTTTGCTTCCTCTACATTGACATACATCTTCTCATACACATACGCCGATTATTCCGACTTTTCACATGTCCACTTTCAAGTACTAGACGAACTTGTTCATGTCTTATGCACAACTTCCATTTAAAATTCTTTTAGCCGTTCTTTCTCATTCATTCGCCACATGACCAAACCATCGTAAAAGCCCTTTCTTAATTTTGTCGATAATGGTTTATCTCAGCCTTGCACTCTGCTCTAATTTCGATATTTGTACACCTAACATACATAGTCTTACCACAAATTCGCCTGAGAGCGAATTTCAACAGCATTCAGTCTATTTTCATCATTCTTTTTCCAACAGTACTAAAACTCGTATTTATAAGAAAAAATATATTAAAAGTTTTACTGTAATTTTTAAAAAATGCTGAGTTACCATAGGTTAAATTTATTTAAAGAATATAGGTTTTCCTGCACCGTTAAAATACGTGAATATAAAAATACAAGTTTCACTGTAACATTAAAAAAAACATTAGTTCGTAGAAATATAACTAAAAAGTGCTGAAGGCTGGTATATTTGATTGTTCAAAATATAATCTTTGTCATGCAACCTTCGACTTTGTAATAAGACCGGAACGGTATAATAATATACGTACATATTGTATTATTAAAGCTCCTTGACGTTGTATTCCCGGCCATAAAGCTCCATTTCTCTTGTTATCGAGTCCGATTCTCCAGATAGGTCGTGCAATATACCCGTAGCTTGACCAAAACTTCCTAAATGTGTTAGAGATGCTGGCCTGGTAAGAGATCTACCATCGTCAGCTATAAAAAAGGAAATCTTATTATTTTGCGATAAATTATTAATTTCAATAGGTATAGATAGGATAGCTATGCGATAATTTTCTGTACCTACTTGTATATAGAAATAGTAATTAGTACATTTTAAAATAATTTTTGTATGTATCTTGTTAGAAATTATATAGGTAATTACGTCGCCAAGTCAAATAAAATAAATAAGTCTAATGTTGGCTACCAAATAATCTTAAAATGCACACTCAGTATTCGGCGTTTGTGTCCTTCTTTTTGTAAATTTCATTTATTTATTTAACAACGAGAATATAAATAAAATGGAAAATTTTTGAAAAAAAAAATTGATGATTATTTATATATAAATTTTTGAATTAATTTTAAAAAAAAACAAATATATATAGCCCGTCATTAATTTAAAAAAATCATAAATCGCGATTTCCAGTCAAAACAGGTCATTATATAGTCTATTAATATTTTAACCAAGTTTTGATGTGAGTAGCGCCTAAAATAGAAAAAAGTACAAAGCCACTTCTCTGGTTCTACGCATCAACTATATTATATTCAATGCGACCTTTTTTGTGCGCTTAGAAGAAGGGTGCTTTTAAAGCATCCGTTTTCGGTCAATCAAATTATTTTCCTTTTCTAAATTGGTAAATATGTTTAAAAATAGATTTGGCTATAATCATGCGTGTACTCGTATACCACCTTTTGTGATGATTTGTAAAAATTAATAATGCTAAGTTAGTAAATAAGTTTTTGAAATGTGAAATTTTTGGACGACGGTTTTAGTAACAGTTACGTCCGTACCCCGAATCTCGCGGGAAACGGTTGTAACATTTCTGGAATAAATAAAACGGACAACCCTTGACAATTTGTTGGGCCATTCAGTAGTGAAGTTTTGCGGATTGGGAAGGAATTGGCTTTTCAACCGAAAGTCATTTGTTATTCTTGGTATGTTTTTCGGGACACGCCATCGTTTGGAAAGTGAATTATTAGGTGTAAATTCGGAATTGGGGAAAGATACACCCACACAAATCCGGTTTGGTTTATATGGATTTTGGAAATTGAATTATACATGTAGAGTTCTGGATTTAATGCCGTATATAGGTGAAATATATCGCTGCCTCAGTTCCACTGGGAAACAACTAGAAATTGGTGCAGACAGCCTGTCAAAGTTTAGGCCTATTTTGTCATTCCAATGAGAAAGACATGGCATGATCAAGTAAAACAAGTGCTTGAAAGTGGGCATGTAAGAAGTCGGAATAATCGACGTGCGTGCATGCATAAGGAGATGTATGAATGTGGAGGAAGCAAGAGAAGTGTGCCAGGACAGAGTGGTGTGGCGTTCTATCCTCTCTGCCTACCCCTTCGGGGAAATGGCGTGATGGTTAGTTAGTTAATATTAATAAACAGTCGATCTTGTACATTTCTTTAATTTAATTCGATTGTTTATTTATTTTGACATGATAACGTCTAATAAATCGATGAACGCCGGATGCACACACGAAAAAGCATGACTCATTGTCACGTTCCGCCTGAGCCGAGTGTGCAAGCGAAAGCGCGGAACAAGCGATAGAGAGGCACGATCGGCCTAAGCGTTCGGTTTGTGACGCATCTATCTCTCTTCCACTCCCATCGGCCGATGCGTCCAAGTAGAAGGGAGACAGAAGCAGCACACAAGCTACAAAGTGAAAGTGAAATTAACCAGTGCAAAAAAATAATAATTTATGGAAAAAAAATTAATTTTCAATTAAATCCTGCTTTGTATTATACAAAATAATGATAATTCAGTAATAATAATTCAATTTAATTTATAAAAGTATTTTTCATCAATGTTTTCTTATGACGTTATCACGTAAAATTATCGTCCGTAAACCGACTTTACAGACAACCAATTTTTTTTTTGAAAAATCTTTAATATACTTCGCTGGGCAAGACCCGTGCAGAGGTATTCTTTTACAATACTTTTTTTTTTCTCTCGAAGGTAGTAAATATTGATATTAAATGTCTATTTTGGTGGGGTGACCATCTCAGGACACTTCTCTGGGCCCATCGCATAAAGCCACTTTTTCGCAAACAGACGAATTTATTTTTATCTTTCTCTAATTTTTTTTCAGGTGGGATACAATTACAAATTCTGGGAGCCAGATATATGTGACTTCTTTGACCAAATGCAGTTTTTATTTTAGGTGTCACATAAAACTGACTCCTTTTATTTCTTGTGTTGTAGATAGTATTTTTTATGTATCCACATATAATAATGCCTTAGTAAATAGTTAAACATTGATTATTTATTGGAATGACAAAATAGGTCCAAATTTTGACAGGCTATCTGCACCAATATCTAGTTGTTCCCCCTGTAGAACTGAGGCAGCGATATATTTAGCGAAACGTATGATGGCTAGGAGCGTTGATTTTTACTGTCACTATATGTGATTTAGTTTGGAGAATATGACCATATTGCCTTAGTATAATAAATGATTTATTATTAAAATGCATGATGTGATTATTCCCAAACGAAGCTTTAATATGAAAACAAATTTATAGAGAAACCCTGCATTATATGTACTCAGTACCCTTTACAACATTATTAAGAGGGAATAAGAGGAAAGGAGATAGGAAGAGCTATGGTATGACGTTCTATCTTCTCTGCCTACCCCTACGGGGAAATGGCGTGATGGTTAGTTAGTTAAGAGGCATAGTTTTTGGGTGAATCGATGTATTGGATGAATATTTTTTTTTTAGAAACGCTATTCCGAAATTATTATTGTATACCACATGTCAAAGAAAAGTTAAGAACACATTATTAGGTAAACCCTTCGAAAAATAATTTCAGAAAAGTGACAAAATTTGTATGGCCTCTTCTAATAAATTCTTGTTCAAAGGGTAATGCATAGTTTTTTTTCTATATTAAAGGTGTATTTGTATTTTTTCGTACCTACCCGAATACTTATATTTCGGTGTTACCAGAAAATAGGTAAATTTGAACCTAGGGATTCTAATCCGTAGTCTGCAACTCTAATCACCTGACCACAACTTGGTTCAGTACAAGGTCCTTGCGTGATAAAAGTAAAAAATGGCTGAAAATTTGTGGAAATAATGGCTTTTAAAATAGCGCTTGAAAATCCATTTATAAAGTAATATTTTACAAAGCTTAACATGGTACCCAGAAAATAATAATCGATTTCCTAACACAATTAATTTGAGAATTTCTCAGCCGTGAAATTTCTATTTGACTTCACGAAAATTCAAGGAGGACGGAAATTTCTCATTCCGCTGACTAAGAAATTTATATTCTTTTATAATTTGTTTTATTATTTTTTGTGAAATCCGATAGATTTCTATTTAAAGCCTAGCAGCAGGTAAAAATAAAAGGCACTGGATGATACAAAAAAGTCTATTCTTCAATATTTCGTAAAGGTTAGAGTTACTGAGGTGAGAAGTTAATCAAAGTGTTCTTAACATCGAATAAGAATTCACAAGAAGGGGCGTTTCCATACAAATTTTCTAAAAATATATGCTTCCTAGGGTTAATTTAAATTGATTATGTAAATGCTCTATAAGGTATAATACTACATTGAAAATGCCCTGAGTCGACATGGATTATCTAGTGAGTCGGGGTCAGATCATTGTCATTATTGTGATTATATATGAAATGTCAAATGTAAATAAATAAAAAAAACAAAAAAAATTATAACACCACTTATTGTCAAATTCCACCAGCCAATACACGGAACGTGTGACGTAGATGCGTATTGATGACGTAGTGAGTGACGTAGTGGGTAACTAGACACCTCAGACACGGTAGTATTTATCAAGTATGGAATGTCACTTCTCTGAAATTCTTGTTCTAAGATTCTTAATATTTCATCAAGAAAAAAATATACAGTTTAAAAAATATATAAATGAAAACAATTATTTTTTTTAACTTTCTTTACATTTCTTTATAATTTATTTTATTGTTAAAGGTTTTTACAAACATTATTAAAAAAAAAAGTATTCTAAGTAAAAGGTAATACGTATTTAAAGAAAACTATTTAAAAATACACTACCTTACTTTAAGTATTTAAAATTATGAATTAAAATTCTCCACTATCGCGAAGATAACTCTATACATATTAATATACTATGCTACTCGTACTTCGGTCAAATTTACGAAATACCTACTTCGTTGAGGAACCTGAGTGTGGAACTTACATAAGAGGCATGGTCTTATCTCATATAATATGTATTAAATATTTTTTTCCGTCAACTGTAACTCGCGAGTTGTGTTTTCAAAATGTTGTTAAAAAATATTTACTGGTAAAATTAAAAAGCAAATAAAAATTGGAGAGACATCTTCAGGCGTCTTCTAGTAAGTAATCAAGTTCGGATGAACCTTACGTACACCAATAAAGTTAGATTGCCCCAAAAAATGCTTATCTATTCTCTCAACAGATGTCACTATAGGGAAAAAAATATTAAAATCTGTCGAAAACACAACTCGCGTGTGGATTCTTCTGTATAAACTCAACATATAAACAAGTTTCAAAAATTTGTCATACATGGTTGTCAGATGATGGGCGGAATGGGGAATGTTGTAATACATCAAGTGGCCACTTAACCCAGCCAATGACAGGTCATAAGCCCTGTAAACGCCTAGATAACCCACATTCGTTTCCAGAGTTTCTCTGTCTCTGTTGAGATATCACTAAAGTATAAAATATTTAATTAAGAGTATGTTCGCAACTAGTAGATAAGTTAGGCACCTCAGAGCGGAAATGAGAATGTAGGAAAAGCTCAAAGCTCTCTGCTTCATCTAGTGTTTGTTCCTTATCAGGCAGACTAGGAAAACTTGCCAGACGAAGCCAGACTCATCTTCGTAATAACCAAACCGACATTATCCATACTCCCACGCAACATTAATTAACGAATCCCTAATAACTTCGTCATGAAAGCACTTATCTTCGTTATCATTTATCTTGAAAGTGGTATGTTTCAGACTTTCTTGATGTTGATATGGGGAAATTGAATTATGTGGTAATATTTAAGGAATGCAAAAGTTTTTTCTTAAAACCGTGCAAAATATGTTCGCGTCAATAAAAGCTAACTCAGTAAGATTCCTTTGTTTTGTCAGTATATATATTAATTTTTTAAAAAGTTTTTCCAAATTGATTCAAGGACGATGCATATTAACGGTCACAGATTGTTTGTACAATATGATTTTCATTCCCTGAACAAAATGATTAATCGAATCTGCTTACTTGGTAACTCTAATAATAATTATTTTATTTATTTATTTATTACATTTAACTTTTAATATAATCACAATAATGGGATGGCGACTCAATCAGTAGAGACCCATGCCAATGATCTGGTCCCGACTCACTAGATAGTTCGTGTCGAGTCAGGGCATTGTAGTATTATACATAACACATTGTAGTACTAAACATAATTGAATATTTACATAATTAGTATATAATAGAACCAAGTTTGGATTTCACAAATTTAGAATTTACAAAACAATATTTTTGAATACCAAATTTTAATAATTACATAACTATATTTTTGCAGGCATTTTCAATATATACACGACCCATTAGACTTATCCAACTAACGACACCGACCCTGTATTTGGAGAAGTCGGTTAATAATTTGGGTTTATGTGTCCATTTGGTTATATATTCTTAGGTCCAATAAATGTGAAGTGGCGCTGCGCTATCGTTGTTTTTCTTTTAGGAAGTAAATAATTTATATTTGAGGCAAAGCGAGTGTTGATGTTTTGTTGCGTTCTGCACTTGTCAATATTTATGATTTTTACTACAAAGTTTTATGTTTTTATGGTACTATTTGACATTTGCTATGGCTACTATTTGCCTACGGTTAAATGGCTACTATCTGAAAGCGCATTCGATTGACAATTTGTTGTGTAAACACATGAAACTACACATTTTCCTATTCTACTGTAACTACTTCTTTCAATATCTAAAAAAAAAACGCACTAATGTGCCAAAGGCACTATTCCTCCAAATAAAGGGATGTTTTGAAAATACATTGGCATCCTTAACTCATTTTCAGAATTTTTAACAATGATGCCCTCGTCTTATCGAAGGTGCGATATATTATTTGTATGATTCTCTTACCCAGTTCTTGCGAAGTTACTCCAGTACAGCATGGTGGCCTCGGAGAGCAGGGCTTCGCCTTTGGTGTAGTTTCTGGGGAAGTGGGCCAGGGGCCCTGAAGATATTGGGGCCCCAAACAGATACGGCAACTCTTCGCCATGTACACAGCCCTGCCTCTGTAACAAAATATACGATTTTTAGTAAATATATAAATATATATATGTACAATATGATATGGGGTTTTGAACAGGAAGTATTATTTTCAAATAAATTGAAATCTTATCACAAAATACCGGGTTGTGGTCTGGTGGTAGATTCGAGGTCACCGGATAAGAATCTCTAGGTTCAAATCCCACTTCGGCACAACTTGTTTCCTGCTTTCTGGAACAGTTGTTTCCGACTATTTGAAAGCAGCCCCAAAATCGATATATATATATGTAAGTATATAACAAGAACACAGATGTTTCTTTTTATAAAAAAAAAAAAGAGTTACACTTTTTAGAACTAACATTTTGTAGATTTTGCAGGATCTAACAGAATAATTTACAAACAATGTATTTTTATGAAATTGATGTGAGATCCACTCACTTTGTTGTTATTATTTATAAACAATTAAAATGTACCATTGGAAAAAAACACGTGCTGCCTCTAAAGCGGTGGCGGTGGGAAGTTTTGTTAATAAAAAGTAGTTAGAAACAAAGTGGTTTATTTAAATAGTGTGTTTTTACGTATTTTTCAATTATTTACTATGAATATAAATATCTTGAATTGTTAAAGGTGCATAATATTTTCTAATAACATTTTCTTCTTCTTAATTAATACATATCATGTAAAACGGGGTAATAGCTTGTCAACGGTAATGTAATAGAGAGCAAATCCCTGCTTTAAAACTGTTAAGCAGTTTAGCGGGAATTTAAAAAGTGAAAAGCGACATGTGAAAAGTCGGAATAATCGGCGTATGTGCATGAGAAGATGTATGAATGTAGAGGAAGCAAAGGAAGTCTGTCAGGACAGAGTGGTATGGCGCTCTATCCTTTCTGCCTACTCCTACGGGGAAATGGCGGGGTTAGTTAGTTAGTAACTTTATATGCACAAATAAATAAATAATAAATTTAAAAAAAAAAAAACCTTTTTTAAGAAAATTTGGAGGTCACCTATCGATACGTAAAAGTAATGCATTTGTAATATTTTTATGCAGTTTGCAAATGTCTTAGCAGGACGGAACGCTTCATAGCTCAGTATATTTTCATATAAATACATACCAGAACCATTCCCAGCATTTTATGCTACTCTTTTAGGGCCCCGTTTATGAACAATATTATGGATTTTGCTATTCTGTCGATAATGATGTGGTGACACCGCCATTTCTCGTAAAAAACTTTTAAACTCCGGTTTCGACTGCACGCACTTCTTGCTCGGAGAATTCGCCTATTCATTCCATCCATTTGCACGATTTTTTATAAGTTAGATTCTCTCGTTAATTTTAAGCATTTTGCGTTTTTAATATTTAAGTTAATTATTGTGATTAATTATACCGACAAATAAATGTTAAAAGACTGCAAGTACTTGTCATTTCTTTCTGTGTACCTTACATCCTCTTAAGTATAGAGATTTATCATCTGTGACCATTGATTTATTAAAACCCAAAAAATTAATGACACTTCAACTCCGCCAAAACCTCCAACTCCGCCAGACGCGTTTTCAGTATTTCTTTAACCGCCGGCCGAGTCGGACGTTTAGAAAATATTCCGAAATGCCTTACTGTGTAGTAAAACCGTGTAAAAACCGTACGGATAAAACTAACAAAAAAGATAATGAATGAATGAAGAATGTAACTTTCCACATGTAAGTGTTTATATATATTTGTTTACATAGCCTAAAATAATTATTATTCAAAGAAAGTTTTATTCTTAAATAATAGCCAACAGCCCATAAGAAAAAAAAAGTCAATTCAGATGCATGGTAAAATTCATGAACGCTCCTCGTAAGGAACGGGTTAGTATTGTATACTGTTACTGTAACCCTATATATAGCCCATACCTTTTGCGGTGTGTGGGCGGATGCTTGCCGGCAGTCGAAGGGCTCGGATAGGTCGACCCGTTTAAGTGTATTGGTATGAATTATAGGTGCGGAATCTTCGTGTCATTACTTTTTCTAAATAATTTACTCTGCAAGGCAGATCTAAGTGTATTATAAATCAATGTATGTGACCGAGAAGTGAGGATTATTCTTACGAGATGATCCTTGCGGAGCGTGAGACACGAGATAAATTTGTATCAATTAGTGACGTACGCTGATGGGTAGTCGAACTGATACCGCCCACCAACGTACCAACCACTTAAGTGACGTAATGTTCAACCTACATGATTTGATAAGAGGCACAGAGAGAATGTGCGAGTGTTTGAAAATAGTTCTCTTTGGTAACTCCGATGACCGAAACTTTAACCATTAATGTTAGCCAACATCCTATATTACTATTATGCTGTGTCAAAATTATACGGGGTGAGTTAATGTCTTAATTACAATTATAATAATCAGAAAACTAATATAGCATTATCGTCATCATATCATATCCGCTCCCTTCCACAAACTGCCTACAGGCCAAGCGATCGGCCGCCAGCTCCCGTGCATCCTCCCAAGTCAAGTCCACGTCCCGCAGCTCTGACGCAAACTGCCGACGAATTGTCAACAGTGGACGACCAGGATGGTGCCTTGTAAAATAGGCAAGCAAGGTTGAGGCTCTCGGGAGGCATGCTTTGTATATGGCCTAGCCAGCCGTAACGCCTTCGCTGGATGACAGTAGATACCAAGGGTTTTTGTGTCCGTTGCCTCATCTCTGTGTTCCTTACTAAGTAGAACCACCGCACACCTAATATTCTTCTTAGACACCTATTCTCAGAACTCAGAAGTCTGCTGTTTTGGGCCCTGGTTAGGTGCCATGATATACCATATCAATAACATATGATTTTACACACCATCCGTAATGATTAAGATATGTAATGTTAGGGACCCTCATAAACAAATAAACCATACATGTGAAAAATCACCTCAAAGACGCTTTACAATAATATAATACATTTTCAACAAATAATTTGTTTATTCTTTTGGCTAAAGGTAACTTATGCGTGAGTGTATTTATACATGGAGAAACAAAACTTGTAGTACAACCCGAAAACTGGTGAATCTACATCATATTTAGAGTCGAATGTGTAATATGACTTTTGAAGCTGAGCTTAAAAAAATTTTTTTTTTTTCTCTCATAAAAACTTTTCTAAGTACCTACATACCGCAAATTTAGTAAAATTGCATGAATTCTTATTTATGAATAGTTTTCTATATTTTAGTATTTATTTGACTGAAGTAAATTAAAATTTGATAATAATTTGCAATGATATTTCGAAAAAAAACAAATTCTTTATCAATTTTTTCGAAAACCATGGGTGAAATAAAAAAAAAATTGTTCTAAAAATTAACTCCAAATATGATGTAGATTTACTGGTTTCTCGCTTGTATGCTAAGCTTTGTTACCCGGTGTATATGAGGTCGCTGATTCAAATCCCGATTGGGTCAAAATGAAATATTTAGAATTTTTAATTGTGGTTTACACAATTGGGTTCTTTCAGATTTCCTATTTTTTATTTCAAAAAATTGATTGAAAAATTACAATATCAAGGGAATTTTTTTAAAATGCAATAGTACGATGTCATATGAAATTTCTTAGCGCAGTTTTGAAATAGCGCTTTTTCAAATCGCTCGCCAAATCCTCCATTTGGCGCGCATGCGGTGTGTATCGTCGTTCAATTATTGATATCTCAACAGAGATCAATACGAGCGCTCACTTCGTTATGAATTTCCCGCCTTTTATAATTAAGTGGCCACTATGACGTCATTATTCCAATAACGGGCGTTAAAAGTCACTCGTAATTTTTTTGTTTTTAAAATGTTAAATTTATAAATGAAAACAACATGCGAGTTGAATTGTAAAAATATACTTGAAATATTTAAATATTCGTTTTTCAATAGTGACATTCATGCTATCGGGAAGTTACCCAATTTTTGGGGCATAAAAGTATTTCTATTGGTTACCTTAGACTAATGTAGTAAACTAAGTAGCAAATGATCAAAATGCATTGCACTTGGCCACTGAAACCCAACAGTGACAGGTAAGCACCACTAGGTGCGGATCAAGTAATGTAATATACATTTCCAAGTTTAAGCTGTCAAGCATAATACGGTAAAATAATAAAATAAATACGTAATTTTTTTAAATATTGAATCACGCTGTATAGTGGTACCTACAACTTTGCCAAAGTGGAATACAGGGCACAAAGCGACAAAATAGCGAAACTGTGATATTTCTAACTTTACCCCTAACTCCCATTACGCTACCAATAGCAATTAAGAAAAGTATCATTACTACTATTTATATGTAGCGTAATTACTAAAAAGCAATCTACGCCACTGGGATTGGGAAATTCATTGGGCGATGACAATAAAAGAATTTTAAGTATTTCAAAACACCAACTCAATGGTCTGTTAATGTTCAAAAAGGGAGTTTACCCTCTTAAGATTAACAGTATTGCAATAAAAGTTAATTCTTTTACATGTTAAAGTTAAAATATTTAAGATAATCTACAGATATTCCGTGTTTTTGCATTATAGGATTACCTACATTGCAGTGTCCATCTTCTGCGCTGATAATAATAATAATAATAGGCTAACTTATGTATAGCCATTTTGGTGAAAAATCTCCACTAGGGCGCTTTACAATTAAAGATACTGTCTAACCTAAGCTCCTAGCGGTAGACTATATTACATGTAACTTGAGCAGATTAGGGCAATCACGCATTCGATTTCGCATGAGATTTTAAAAATATGCGTTTTTAATTGAGATAGGAGCTCAATCACAGATAACTATCGACGTAGTTAAAAACGTGCTAACCACGTGCTAACGCTAACCATTTGACCGATCACAATGAACATACGTTCTTACCACGTTCATACCACGGTCGCGTTACCATAGATGAAAGGTACAATAAATATCGTGGCTAAACGTCAAACGTCAAATCAAGAAAGTCAACGCGCGTGTCGGATTGTTTATTATGTCGACTGCTTTTCTCAAATATTTGGCCCGATCGCCGGCTAAATGCAATACGGCACTCGAGAAATATTGAAAAAGATATGTGCGAGATTCAACCAATCCTCTTGAAATGAGCGAAGTTGAATTTCGTACGTTATTCAATCTCGGGAAATGGCTCGCGACTTGATGCGCTCGTTCCGCGTTCCGTTCGCGTGTTCCATTGTGATCGCGGAAACGTTAAACATCCATGGTAAGAAATCGTTATCACGTCGCTTATTACCGCGTCGATAGTGATCTGTGATCGAGCTACTGAAATCGACTACGCAGTCGATTCCAGGAAGAGAGGTCAGCCGCTTCGAAAGCAAGATCGCCAAACTTGGTGTTTGGACTTCGCCGGGGTTTACAAAGTCTCTGGATGAATCGATTGCGGATCTTAGAGTTGACTGTCTAGGGCTTCTGTTCTCCGCAATGCAAAGGTCTGATAGATATGTAGGGGGCATCTTATGTACTGATTTAAATATAGTCCAGCAGAGTCCAAACTGAATTCTCTCTGGATGTTTAAGCCAGTGCAAATCTCGGAGGTGTTGTGAGTTGTGAGATCTGAGAATATTTTGATACCACCGTTATAAACCTTGCTGCTACTTAAATACTTTGTGTAAGAAATAACCATATGGAGTTGATGGTGTAAAAACCATTATTCTTTAACATGATCATTCTTTGCCTTATTCAAACAGAGTTTCAACATTTCATTCGTAATTATTTTGATACAGGTCACGTGAGCAATCCCCAAATCAACACCAGTACGTACATTAGTGCTAGCACAAACGATGCACATTTTAACACGAAATCTAGTTCGTCGGGGTACAGCAAAAAGCCGCTAACTAGCATGTTGACAACAAGTTTCTAAATAATTGGTGATTTGTTAAAGCTCTTTTTTTATGAAAGATTCTTGTTGATGTTAAGGTAAATACGTCATAAATACTTTTAAATACGTCGTATAGTTTAACAATAGTACTTACATGTTTTTAACAACATTTTGAATGTGTACAAATACTTGTAGACAAGTTTCTGGATTATACCCATGCTGGGCTAGTATCAGATATTATTGATATCCCAACAGAGTCGGAGAAATCTGGAAACGAATGTGGATTATTAATTTATTACATCAAGTGGCCACTTAACCCAGCCAATGACAGGTAATAAGCCCTGTAAAAGCCTAGATAATCCACATTCGTTTTGAGAGTTTCTCTGTCTCTGTTGGGATATCAATAATATCTAATAGTACATATGTTTATTTCTATTTTCCAAAATACAATTGGTCAATATATACATTTAGTCCACCCCGTGACGTAGTGGTAACGTATTTGGCTAACGTGCATTAGGCGCGGGTTCGATCCCCGTAGGGGGTCAACTTGAAATATTTTTTTACATGTGATTTTCATATAAACATATCATGTGAGATACCTTGGACTGGACTGATCATATTACTTTCATGGAATAATATGATCAAGACATAGGTACTGCACCCAAGCTTGAGAGAAATTACTAATTTTGGATCACAGCAATTTGGATATCTAAGCGTTTACAGGGCTGGGTTAAGTGGCCACTTGACGTACATTCCCCATTTCATTTCCCCCAAGAGCGCGTATTAAATTTGTGATGTGGTTTTTTTTTACTGTTGTATAAATTATTTTTACCGAATGTGTAGTCAGTGACTTTTGAATACACGCCGACGATATGTACTTTGTTGGCATTTGTACAAAGAGAGTGAGGGTAGTTTTTTCCATTCTAACCCATATTTTAATAGGGTAGTGGTGTCAAAGGGTAGGTAAAATATGCAAACTTGTATTGTGACTTTGTGCACTAACAACTTCCTCTGGGGGTACAAAGGAATAACCTTAAAAGTTCAACAAAGCGGGTAGTTAATTAGGAGACGGAAAAATATTAAAGCTGAAAAAATACAGCCACCTTTTCCCCGTTTCTTAAATACTTAAAGGCCTTATTATGTCCGTAACTCAAACGGCATTTACTTTTTAAAACTTTTAATTAAGCAAGAGGCTGTGAAATAGAAAATAAAGTTGTGATTTTTAATAATTAGCGTCGAAACCCTCATGATGTTCTAGTGTGCATAGTGGTTAAAATTCTGGATTAATATTAAGATTAAGGTTACGATTCAGAGTGGTGTGGCGTTCTATCCTCTCTGCCTACCCCTGCCGGGAAATGGCGTGATGGATAGTTTGTAAGTTTGGTTTCGATTACCAATGAGATGAAAAATTAAAACGTTTATATATTCCCCAAAATTTCTTTGATGTAGTTTTCTTGTGTTTTTGGCATTGATATATTATAATACATTTAGATCTGCCTTGCAGAGTAAATTATTTAGAAAAAGTAATGACACGGAGATTCTGCACCTTAATACTCTTACACGGGTCGACCTATCAGAGCCCTTCGACTGCCGGCAAGCATCCGCTCACACACCGCAAAAGGTATGGGCTAAATTTAGGGTTACAGCAACAGTATACAATACTAGGTCATGAATTTTACCATGCATCTAAAACGAATTTTTTTTTCTTGTGGACGGGCTGTTTGCTATTATTTAAGAATAAAACTTTTTTGAATAATAATTGTTTAAGGCTATGTAAACAAATATAAATAAACATTTACATGTGGAAAGCAACACCATATTTTTTCTTAATTTTATCCGTACACACAGGAAGGCATTTCGGAATTTTCTGAACGTCCGACTCTGCCGGTGGTTAAAAAAAAAAACTAAATACGCGTCTGGCGTAGTTGGAGGTTTTGGCGTAGTTTAAGTGTCATTTATTTTTTGATTTCAGTTCAAATCTAAGTGAATCAATGGTTTTTGGACTTTTGCATAAACGCATAACCGCATTTGAGAGGTCGACGGTTTATGATGATTTTTGACTGAAACATGAGGTACAGGGACCACTACTAAGTTTAGTAAGAGCCTCCAATGTTCCTTACCTGCGGATAGTCCCCAAACTTGGTCTGGTAGTCGAACACGTAGAGGTAAGAGTTCCTTCTGAGGGCCGAGTGTAGGTCCGCTGTGTGCACTACAGGGGCCACTACCTGCGCATCACTGAGGGCTTCCAACGTTTCGTCCCTGGGAAAAAAAAAAAACAAAATGTTTAACTATTTTATAATAACATTTTTGAATGTGTACAAATAACTGGATTGAAGAGACATCTTCAGGCGTGTTCTAGTAAGTAAGCGAAGTGGAGCGAACCGTTATTTATTAACGTGATAACGTCTAATAAATCGATGAAGTCGGCTGCACACATGAAACAGCATGACTCATTGTCACGTTCCGCTTGAGCCGAGTGTGCAAGCGAGAGCGCGGAACAAGCGATAGAGAGGCACGATCGTTCAAGCGTTCGGTTTGTGACGCATCTATCTCTCTTCCACTCCATTGGCCGATGCGTCCGAGTAGAAGGGAGACAGCAGCAGCACACAAGCTACAAAGTGAAAGTGAAATTAACGAGTCACAAAAAAAATGATAATTTATGGAAAAAATTTTAATTTTCAAACTCCTGCTTTGTATTATACAAAATAATGATAATTCAGTAATAATAATTCAATTCAATTCATAAAAGTATGCCATTTTTCATCAATGTTTTCTTATGACGTTATCACGTAAAATTATCGACTTTACAGACAACCAAAAGTATTTTTCAACTGATTTGATGAATGCAGATAGGAATTGTTATTTTTTCTATCTTTCTCTTGATTTTTTAGATAAAATCATAAATATTATTTCATTTAAAAGGTTCGTGTACAATACCATTCTTACGACTGTGGCGTACGACTGTTCACGAGCTTTTGAAGGTACGTCATTATATTAAACACGTCTCAAAATGTACACGAAGTCGTAAATGATCTCAGAGAAAGCAACCAGTGCAGTCTGATTTGCGGTTATATTATTCGTCTAAGGTTGTTCGTACAGTACGAATATCATAAGTCTAAATTACTATTCGTAGCGCACTTGGTTATTCACGGCAGACTTGGGTCTTCTTGGCTATTCGGGGCACAGTTATTGAGCCATTTTGCTGCAAAATCGTTGCTGTCTTCGTGGTACAGTGTACAGTAGTATATTGCAAAGGTGCCACGATATAAAGCGGTTAACTTTTGAATTTTATAACCCTAAAGTTTGGTTGCGAAACTGCTGTAAAACCATTCGCAAGATATGAAGTAAATATAATGTGATAAAACGAATTTACATCAATTCATATACCATCTTCGTAGCGAAATGGTATTTAAGTTGTATGTAAAAAGGTATAAAACAATATGGTTTCTCTGCAAAACAAAGATTCTTTATTTTAATTTCTCATCATAATAACAAACAATTTTACATAAATATATTATAAATCATAATAAATCACCTGCAAAACAAAGAAACGATATTAAAAGTCCTTAACTATAATTATTTTAGTCTTAATTATTAACATCAACCGATTATTATCAATAACTACACTATTATTCCATCTCTATGGTAACAGATTACAGCTCACTGCTTTACCAACCATGTTGACTTCCATCTGTTGGTAAAGCAGTGGCCCTGCACTTAATCACCCACTCCACAGATCGCGCTGAAGAAAGTATTTCATTACATAGGTACCTACATTTCTTTAATAAAGATTTTTTAAAGTATTGATTATTGTGAATTTTTAATTAACTATTAATTAATTTTAACCTGTCCTGTGTGGCTGTAAGTCGTGGCAAATAACCAGTGCTCAAAATATCAGAATTGAGTTTTGATAATAGGTGTCTTAGAAGAACTTAAGGAAGTTTAACTTGTAAGGAACAAAACGACCTTTTGTATCTAATTTTAAACACTAATTTGTATTTTTTTATTTTTACTATTTTATTTATACAAATTTTATATACAGATTTCAATACGTATATGACATTATATAATAAATGGTTCTATCCCTGATTTACGACCAATTTATTTTTTTAAAAATTTATTTCCACCCTTGTCAATATTTTTGTACCAACTTTTCGCAAACTAAGCATAAACTGTCAAACTTATTTAACACTCCGTTTCCAATTTTATTGATCTTTAAACATTAAACCAGTGAACAATTTCAGTGCAACCTAACCAGAATTGAATTTTGAATTATGTTTTTTCATGTATAGTACTGAAGCGTAAGACTGATCATCACGTGATAAAATTATGAAGATACACTGCCCTTGGTGTACCAATGCAGTACCCTATGCACCATCGGGTAGGGATAAGGGAAAGTAGTAGTAGTAGTGGCAGGAGTTGTGTAAATAAGTGGCATTTTATAAAATTAAAAATATCTAATACACAAAAAGTTTCAAATTGAAGGATTTCAAGTAAAATATGAATAAAAAAGTTTCCTAAGCATAAGATTTTGGATACGGTTCCGATTTCTCGGAGATAAATATTCCAAGAAGTGGTGAAAGTAATCTTTCTTGTGCCCGTATACAAGTAGATACCTTTCTGTTTCTTTGGAACAAGCGTTCACCGTGTCATAATGGAAAAAACTTTCTCTCACTTTCCGTTTTCAATATTTATCAAAAGATAAAAAATTGGTTTTATAACGCGAGATTTCTCAGAAAAATCTATATAGTTCCAGTAAGTTTCTTCGCTTTTTCAATAAAGGAAAATAAACATGTTGTCTTGAACGTAAATGGGAAAATTTAAACACGTAATTCGAACTATATTTTAGCACATAAAACAATACAAGAGACTATCGCGCAAATTTATTCATTTTATCCAATAAAACGTAAATAGAATGAAAATTTTTGGACTGTGTTTGTTTCGGACTTTTGTATTTTAATTATTTTTTTGTAGTGTAATTTTTTTTTTTTCATAAAATCATAAATTAGCATTATCTTTTAAATACAATTTTAAAAAAATAGACTTTAATACTGCGCTTTTACTAATTTATATAAACATTTGGTAAAAGCAATAAGGATACAAAAATAAAATAAATGAAAATATTGATTAAAAAAAAAAAATTGTTTAGTAAAAGTATTTTTATATTTTTAAATCAACGTATAATATCACTAACGTAAATCAAAATACGGCTTCGTGATGGTGCTTGAACTACGTTAAAAAAAATAACGTAAAGCGTATTATCAAACGTTGGAGTGACCGGTAAACAAAAAAGGATTTATTTGTGTTGAAAATAAAAAATTCAAAACGATACCGTCCATATTACACGCTTTCAAAGGGAGTAATCATTGAAAGCTAGTCATACAGAGTGACGCGGTAGATACTCATAGCGATATCATGTGATGCGGGCTGTCTTAAAAATATGTTTGGAGGTATTTTTGCTAAATGTTTTTTGTTTTTTTTTTTTATCCTTTTATTACAAAGGATGGGACCAGTTTTTATTCAGATAAACATCAAAAAGGTTTCTCTTTAATCAAAAGTGGGGTGAATTTTTTTACCATCACTGAAATTTGTTTTTTTGTAATTTTTCAAGTACACTCCAATATGATATTGGGTGGATTGGTAAATTAGTTTTTGGGCGAGTAAAAATAATTTTTTTGTAAAAAAAAAAATTCGTTATTATGATCCATAGTTTTTATATTTTAAATTCGAAATTTAATAATCTACTGAAACGATATCTCAAAAGAAGCGAGAAGTTTCGGAATGAAATATGGATATCTAAACGCTTACCGGGCTTACGGGAGCATTGGATGGGTAAAGTGATCATTATCAAATGCGAGATGACGAGAGACGATGACGAGAAAACCACGATCGCCACGGAGAAGACCAATTAGAAGAGTGTTTGACATTTTGTGTCTTGATTTTGTAATTTTTTAATTAATTAAATAATATAATATTAGATACACAATAACCACTGCACTGGTTTGACTTTATAAAACACACAGAGGTGAGGCAATAGCTATTTTTAGTATCAGCTGTCATCCGGCGAAGGCTTTTAGGCTGACTTGGCCATATACTACGTATGCATCTCGAAAGCCTTAATCATCCTGGCCTATTTTACAAGGCATCGATTCTCGGCGTCTCGAATTGGACGCCAACTGCTGACAATTCGTCTACAGTTGACTTCTGAGCTACGGGACCGGGATCTGTTTTGGGATAATTACAACATTAAGCAATATCACACATTTGTATTTTTTCCTTTATCCAATCGTGTTCTCAATCATTATTATCAACCAAATATGGCTGCGAATCGTGGCACCTAACCAGGGCCCAAGATAGCAGACTTCTGAGTTTTGACAATAGGTGTCTTCCCTCGGTATCTACTGTCATCCGGCGAAGACGTTTCGGCTGGCTAGGCCATATACTACGTATGCCTCCCGAGAGCCGCCCCATGCTTGCCTATTTTACAAGGCATCAGGTTCTCGGCGTCCTGGTCGTCCACTGTTGACAACTCGTCGGCAGTTTGCGTCAGAGCTGCGGGACGTGGACTTGACTTGGAAGGATGCACGGGAGCTGGCAGCCGATCGCTTGGCCTAGAGGCTGTTTGTGGATTCCATATGCTCCATATAGGGAGCGGATATGGTATGATGCAAGGTCAAAGCACCGCACACCTAAAATCCTTCTAAGACACTTATTCTCAAAACACAGAAGTCTGTTGTCTTGGGCCCTAGTTAGGTGCCACGATTCGCAGCCATAGAGAAGAACAGGTGTGATGCAGGAGTTATAAAGGCGGCATTTTGTTTTAACCGAGTAAATATCCGATCTCCAGACAGCTTTCATACTGTTGAATGCGGCGCCCGCTACTCCAAGCCGCACTCCCAGTTCTTTCTGAACTCTGCCGTTTTCTGTCATGTACGCTCCCAGGTATTTGAAGCTCTCAACCCTTTCGATGACTTGTCCCGACAAAGCCAGGGGGATCTGGCATCTTGACACGAGCTGTTACACATGACATGGGTTTTACTAATGTTGATTTTTAAACCCATGCACGTGGAGTGCCAATTAAGCCTATCAACAATAATTTGAAGGCCCCCGACTAACTAACTAACCATCACGCCATTTCCCCGAAGGGGTAGGCAGAGAGGATAGAACGCCACACCACTCTGTCCTGGCACACTTCTCTTGCTTCCTCCACATTCATACATCTCCTCATGCACGCACGTCGATTATTCCGACTTCTTACATGCCCACTTTCAAGCACTTGTTTTACTTGATCATGCCATGTCTTTCTCGGCCTTCCTCGACTTCTACATCCAGGCACAGTCGCATCAGACTGATTCGTCAATAAGGACGGCGTCATCAGCGTACTCCAGGTCGCAGAGCTTTTGTGAGGGGGAGATGGATATTCCTCGGTCTGGCGGAATTGACATCCTCAGGATAAAATCCATGAGGATTATGAACAGAAATGGGGCAAGGACGCCACCCTGTCGCACTCCGGTGGTGAGTTCAAACCAATCTGAGACAACATCGTCAAGTATATAAATATATAAAAAAGTATATTAATAAAACTTAACTTAAATTAATTTTAAAGTTGTTCTTTCTTGCTTCTTACCTAACCGTAAGCTCAAGTCATTTAGTTTTCAAAACTAAAGTCCCCGCACTTAATTCTGCCAGTTCTTCAAAACTCCGACTTCATACCTGCTGCTTTCATTATTCCGGCAAAACGTAAATGCGGCTGGTAAATTGCGAGAGGGAGAGGGACGAGCTTACGCGGGCCGCGCTCCGCGTCCCTCTCGCACGGCTAGGGCACGCTTCACACGCTCCACATACGCCCGGGAATTAAGTATGCGCGGGAATTTCAGTATTTTGTGAAACTGGGACAAGTGCGCCTGGAATTTTTGTCCGATTTTTAATTTTTACAGGTACTAGCTGCGGCGTAAGACTGATCATCTTGACTTTGTGTAACAAGTGATCAAGGTCACACACTAAACTGTGCCCTATGCCCTTAATATGAGCGTAGTAGTTGTAAAATCCGCTACTTCCTTCGTTAAATAAAATAGTCTAACTAACTAACAAACCATCACGCCATTTCCCCGGTGGGGTACGCGCCAGAACGCATAGAACGCCACACCACTCTGTCCTGGCATACTTCTCTTGCTTCTTCCACATTCATACATCTTCCCATGCACGCACGTCGATTATTCCGACTTCTACACACACCCACTTTTAAGAACTTGTTTTACTTGATCATGCCATGTCTTTCTCGGCCTTCCTCGACTTCTGCATCCAGGCACAGTCGCATCATATATTTTTTTCAGCGTTCTTTCATCATCCATTCGCTCTACATGACCGAACCAACGTAAAATACCTTTCTTAATTTTGTCGATAATGCTTATCTCAGCCTTGCATTCTGCTCTAATTTCGACATTAGTGCACCATCATACATTGTTTTACCACGCATTCGCTTGAGAGATCGCATTTCAACTGCATTCAATTTTCTTTCATCCTTATTTTTCCAACTCCATGCTTCGCTTCCATACATAAGGGTTGGTACCAGAACTCCATTATGCAGTGCCGATTTAGCCTCTTTTGATAAGCACTTATTAGATACTACCGACTTTAAGGCACCATTAACTCTGTTACCATTAACTCTGTTACCGGGAAACTATTTAAATTTTAATAAACGAAATTTTTGAAAATACATTGGTATAATTAAATTTAACAACTAAAACTCTTCGGTGTTGTCAAGCTGGAAGTTAGCAAAGTAAATTTTTCTTTATAATGTTCTTCGCGGCAAAGTTGAATTTTGACATTTTGTTTGGAGAGTATAACCTTAAATGTCCCTAGTCGGCGCTTAAGAACACATAGAACATTTTGTGTACAAACGCTTAAAAACAATATGGAATTTTTCAACTCATTATCACGTAGTATGTTAAGACTCTAAAATAATATAGAACTAAATGTAAATATTGATATTTTTAGTGATATTTAAGTCGTAGTGAATAATTTAGCAGGATTTTGAATGCTTAGCTTCTTAAGTTAATATGTAATTTTGTTATTTTATACTTTACCTTCATTTTTATTTATTTATTTATATTTTATTGTTGTGCACACAGTGATATGTTAGGAACATTGAACTTATATCAATTTGCGGTAATATATACAACATAACACCAATTACGTGGACAGCACAATGTACAAGACAAATTTCTGAAAACATGAAGTGAGCAAACGATAGTATATAGAGTGATTATGTCATGTCATGTGTATGTTGTGTTGTGGTGTGTGTGTGGAGTGTTTGTTTGTTTGTACATTTTTATTTAGCTATAAAAAAAATTCTTACAGTTAATATATTACATAAATATTTATTATTACATTAGTATTTTACTAAGGTTGCTTCTGAATTCATTTAATCCGTTTATTTCTTTGACAGTTCATTATACCTTTTGAATCCTTTGTACATTATGCTGTTCTGAGTACATGTCTTAGATCTATTGATTGTCTTTAAATTATTTTTAGTTCTGGTGTTATACTCATGGGTGTTGCGGTTAAACTAAACCTTTGTCATAAAATTAATCTGGTTATATAAACCATTTAGTATTTTATGAATAAACACCAGTGTATTTAAATAAATCTTTTCTTTCACGGATATCATACCAAGATCTTTCAACATTTTCTTAATTTTTTAATATCTGTTACGCTTCAGAATTATTCTCATTGCTTTATTTTGTTGGATCTGTATTTTTTCTATTTGACCTTTGTTGCACAAAAATAATATTGTAGCACAGTAATCAATATGAGGACCTATTATTGTTTCATATATTGTTTTGGGCACTTTTGAGTGTGGTGTACGTGTTTGGAAATCTGAATATTTAAGCGCAGTAGACAATATGTAGGTTATAATAAGTTTTGCGCTACTTGGCCTCCGCTTACTTATGCGTTCTTGCGTGCTTAAAAAAAAAGCGTGCTGTGTATTTCTGTAATTTGATGTACATTATAGATACGTTATGGCTGATGTTCCAATTTAAAGTAAAAGATTGTAAGATTGATGAATTAACAATAAAATTAAATAAATAATAAACAAAGTGAGTTTTTAAAATATTATTGATATCCCAACAGAGAAACTCTGAAAACGAATGTGGGTTTTCTAGGCGTTTACAGGTCTTATGACTTGTCATTGGCTGGGTTAAGTGGCCACTTGATGTACTACAACATTCCCCATTCAGCCCATCATCTGACAACCATATATGACTAATTTTTGAAACTACTATATATATATTGAATACAGAAGCTTCCACATTTGAGTTTGTTTTTCGACAATTTTCAAGATTTTTCCCTCTGGTGACATCTGTTGAGAAGATTGCTAAGCATTTTTGGCAATCATTCTTTATTGGTGTAAGTAAGGCTCTATCGAGCTTTATTACTTACTAGGAGACGTCTGAAGATGTCAATAATATCTGATATCAGCCCAGCATGGGTATAATCTAGTAATTTGTCTACAAATATTTGTATACGTTCAAAATGTTGTTAAAAAAATTGTGTTTTCTCTTCACAACTGTAATTTTCAGCCAAGCGGTAACCTTTTCAACTAAAGATTTTAAACACAAAATTGTCACGATAATTATCACCGTGTGAAGTGTTGCATTCACAGTCCCAGACGCAGTATTAAGAATTCTAAACTTCACTAATGTCGGTAACTGGGCACTTTTAACATATTACCCCAGCTCCAGACGACAGCCAGAGCTCATTTTCGCGTGCCAACTTTACGGCAACTTTCGGTCTAAGCTCGGAGATTAGAAAGTTTAGCGATGGTGAAATATAATTACAGTAAATTATTCGGTGAATTTTGCAGTGACGATGACGTCAAGACCTTTGAAGGTCACGTGACAAAAAGGCTGCACTATATGACAACTTATTGAATACGTCCAGGTAAATGCAGTAATTTTTGTGTAACGGCCAATGCCAACGCACGCAAAATGAGCTTTTAATTTTTTTACGGATATGTAAAAAAAATGAAGGCGGCATTTTGTTTTAACCGATCTTCAGACAGCTTTTATACTGTTGAATGCGGCGCCCGCAACTCCAAGCCGCACTCCCAAGGCACCGGCATCGGAATGGTGGTACCTAACCAGGGCCCAAAATAGCAGACTTCTGAGTTTTGAGAATAGGTGTCTTACAAGAATTTTAGGTGTGCGGTGGTTTGACTTTGTAAGGAACACAGAGGTGAGGCTACGGACACAGTAACCCTTGGTATCTACTGTCATCCGGCGAAGGCGTTTCGGCTGGCTAGGCAATATACTACGTATGCCTCCCGAGAGCTTTAACCATGCTTGCCTATTTTACAAGGCATCAGGTTCTCGGCGTCCTGGTCGTCCATTGTTGACAATTCGTTTCAATTCAATTCATGAAAACTGAAAAGGCTATTTCACGACGCTTAAAAAGTTAAATGTTCAGATTATATAGAACACAAACTACTAACTGCTAGTATTTTAGTTTGTTTAACTTACATTACCCTACTACTGTTAATTTGGGCCGACTCTGGTTGGTTTGGGTGATGGAAACAATGACATATAATACATAAGCCGAGACAGTGGTAGGGGCAATGAAAGTATTTGTTCGCGTACATAACGTAAATTCATCCGTATTTTTATCACACTGACAATCTTAAAATCGCGGTTTAGTTTGTTGAAAAAACCGGTAGAGTTGGCTGGACTGAAAAAATACTCAATAGTCTTTAAAACAGTCTAGGGAAAGGGTGGGGCTTTCATTGCTCGTATCATAGTGAATACCTAACTATATTTGCTTCAGACACATTCATGAAACTTTCTCTCACTCTACCTAACTCACTTCCTAACGTTCAACTACGGCAACTACATTGCAGATGCAACAATCGCGATGTTTCTAGCAGCTGTTAGGAAACAGTTGTTCTATAGACTTGGATATTATAGCGCTAGCTTTATGTGACACTTGTAGTTGCCACTTTATATACATGGTGTAACAAAATTTGTGGTACAACCTGAAAACTGGTGAATTTAGAGTCGAATTTGTAATAAATATTATTTATTATTTATTTGTTCTTAAAGTTGTACATAGTAGTATTTTTTTACGTATGTCCTAATATAAACGCTTTATTATTTTGTGCAAATAGAAAAACCTTAAACTTAATTGTGATGTATTTATATGGGGCTTTAAGTAATACACGGCTGTGACAATTATGACGGGTTTTATTGTATAATCTGTTTGACTGACTTTTCTCCTCAGAGCTCTAACTCGGAAAGACGGGCACACCGCAGACATACTACAATACACACACACACACGTTTCGTACATCTTCTATCACCCTCACACACAGTCTCTTTCACACACATATCTCACAATAATTATTTAATATTAATTGCGTTATATTTTCTTAACTTAGACTTGAATACAGACATTTTTTTTCTTTTTTTTATCTCTTCTGGAATTTCTTCAAACATATGACTTTTGAATATGACCTTAATTATTTTTTTATTCTTCTTCTTATAAAAACTTTCATAAATACCGCAGATTAAGTAAAATTGCATAAATTCTTATTAAAATGCGGTTTTCCATTTTGTTTTCTTCGTGGATAGTATTAACTTGACTAGATAAATGATATCTGAAAACAATTTGCATGAATTTAAATACCAAAAAATTACCTTCGTAGTCAATTTTCTCGAAAACCATGGGTCAAATGAAAAAAAAGAAACAAAAAAATGGACTTAAAATATAACATTGATTAACTGGTTTCCAGCTTTTACGTTGAGTTTTGTCACACGGTGTATACAAAACTCGTGGTACAACCTGAAAACTGGTGATTTTACATCATATTTGGAGTCGAAAGTGTAATATGACTTTTGAATCTGACCTTGAAATTTTTTTTTCTCATAAAAACATAGTTAAGACTTTGTTTTTTCCACCACCTACTAGCCACTTTCTAAGATTATTAACTTGAGAACTAGCAACGCCAGATGTTGACTTCAGTTGAGAAACAATACGGATAATAGTTAACAAGAAATTCTAATGATTTCACAAGAAACATAAAGTCCATCAAACAAGAATTCTAAGGTAAAGTCCAATAGTTATAAGTCCAAGGATAAGAATAGTTAGGAAAAAAGAATAATTAAGGGCAATGTAATAATATTAGTCTAGGTAAAAATTATTTAGTACTAAATAAATATAATAATAAAAAGTAAAAATATTTTTTTTTTAAAACACAGTAGCGTTTCGTAAAAATCTTTTCCAAGCCTTTAAACTCCCTTGTCATAAAGAGGACACAGTGATATCGAACGTGTTAAGAAAAAAGGCGGCTACCCACAAAAGAAGAATTTTACAGAAAGATTTCAAAAATACCGTAGTCATTTTCCTTCAATATAACTTTCTGCCAAACTGACTAACTAACCAAAACGCTATTTCCCTAAAAAGATTGGCAGAGAGAATAGAATGCCACATGCCACATCATTCAGTCTGACACGTTTTTAAAAAGCGAAATAAATTTATTTATTTGCAATTTTATTTAAAATGGATAAAAATTCACTGCACTTGGTGTACTTAGCGGAAGGGAGAGTGGTAAAAGTAGTTTAGTACAATTAGAAAAATACTGTAGAAGGGCAGGCCTATCGTATGTTGCTACACATAAATTAATATTAATTTTAAACGTACATTTTTAATCGACGTTTTCGGAGGTAAAAAATATGAGCAGTTACAAATCTTATGCATAAATGTTTGGGTTTTTTCAGGTTTTCTATTTCAGTAGTTATTGATAATAGTCTGATATGATAATACTGTCATCCGCGAAAGGCGTTTCGGCTGGCTAGGCCCATATACTACGTATGCCTCCCGAGAGCCTTAACCATGCTTGCCTATTTTACAAGGCATCAGGTTCTCGGCGTCCCGGTCGTCCAACTGTTGACAATTCGTCGGCAGTTTGCGTCAGAGCTGCGGGACGAGGACTTGACTTGGGAGGATGCGCGGGAGCTGGCGGCCGATCGCTTGGCTGGAGGCAGTTTGTGGATTCCATATGCTCCACATAGGGAGCGGATTATGGTATGATGTAGTTATTGATAAAGTGCAAGTTTTAAAAAAAAAACATACAACTAGAAGTCTTCCTTTATGCGCCAGCGGATTATAATATTACACAAAAAAACAAATGTTGAGGGTTATGCCTTTCTCCTAAACACAATCGATATAACTCAAAGGAGCTTAAAACAGAACCGTAATGTAATTATGTCAGCACTTGTTATTTGAGTGAGATTTCTGTTCGTAGAATCCGGCTAAGCCATCGTTCTTTCTCAAGGATACGTTCTCAGTAAGTCTGAAATTGTTTTAACTCGGTTATGACATAAATAATAAAACTTTGCGTAGGAATAATTAATGGTTTTGTTAAAAAAATTTTGGCTATACTGTTGTACATTGATAAAAAAATTAAATGTGGCACATTTAATTCAATATGGCGGCTCGCGCGTCCTTCCCCCAAGGTCGAAAGCTTGGATTTTTATTAGATACCTACACCCAAACAACATAATGTGAAAACCGTTCACTCCCCACCTTTTGTAGAGCATAAATACATACAAACTGTACTGAACTAACTAACTAACCATCACGCCATTTCCCCGAATGTGGAAGAAGCAAAATAAGTGTGCCAGGACAGAGCGGTGTGGCGTCCTACCCTCTCTACCTACCCCTTCGTGAAAGTGGCGTGTTGATTAGTTAGTTACAAAAACACTACTTTCACTAATCCGCGCCCAATGGTGCATAGGGCATTGCATTGATGCTACAGTTAATAATTTGTTACATGAAGCCAAGATGATCATTCTTCATCATCATCATCATACCATATCCACTCCCTATGTGGAGCATATGTAATCCACAAACTGCCTCCAGGCCAAGCGATCGGCCGCCAGCTCCCGTGCATCCTTCCAAGTCAAGTCCACGTCCCGCAGCTCTGACGCAAACTGCCGACGAATTGTCAACAGTGGACGACCAGGACGCCGAGAACCTGAAGCCTTGTAAAATAGGCAAGCATGGTTAAGGCTCTCGGGAGGCATGCGTAGTATATGGCCAGGCCAGCCGAAACGCCTTCGCCGGATGACAGTAGATACCAAGGGTCGCTGTGTCCGTTGCCTCACCTCTGTGTTCCTTACAATCATTCTTACGTTAAAAAAATATTTTATCTTACATACAGACGTAAGTACGTACAAGAGCTTTGAAGAGACAAGTTTCCTAGAACGTTCACAATATATAGTACATTTATCTTACAACGTTAGTGTCTTTATTCACAACGCAAAACGTTTTGGCCTTGTACAAAGGATAGAAGAACCAGCTGGATTGTCAGAAACAGAGAAAGGCGGTTTGTAGAGGAGGGATAACACATTTTTTGATATCGCTAAATCGTATGAAACACGGAATCTCAGGCAAGGATTACTAAAGCGAGTGACATCACTTAAAAGAGAACAGTGATATGACAAGATCCTTGTCGTGCTGTAGCAAACTTGCAGATAAACATTTCTAAGACTTAAGACATAAGAAAAACAAGATAGTTTTATTTATCGTAGTAGTTTACTTAGATATCTAAACAAAGCAATGTTTTAGAAGCGTATATTATGAATATGCTGCCACCTTAAGTTATGAAAAATATTCATGGTCTGAAAAATGCGGGGCACCTTCCTTGTGAATTTCTCAAAAAATTGTGAAAGAAAATGGTATAGATGATTATCACTTATTAATCACTTCCGAAATGTTCTAATATAAAACGCAGACATATATACAATCTGTCCTAGTAAAAAAGATCGTAGGACAGAATATGTATGTTTATTCTTGCAGTAGGTTATATATGTTAAGAGCACTCAATTTCTCTCAAATGCGATCTCTCAGGCGAATGTGTGGTACAGCTATGTATGATAGGTGCAATAATGTCGAAATTAGAGCAGAATGTAAGGCTGAGATAAGCATCATCGACAACATTAAGAAAGGTCTTTTACGATGGTTCGGTCATGTAGAGCGAATGGATGATGAAAGAACGGCTAAAAAAATATATGATGCGACTGTACCTAGATGTAGAAATCGAGGAAGGCCGAGAAAGACATGGCATGATCAAGTTAAAAAGTGCTTGAAAGTGGGCATGTAAGAAGTCGGAATAATCGACGTGCGTGCATGAGAAGATGTATAAGTGTGGTGGAAGCAAGAGAAGTATGCCAGGACAGAGTGGTGTGGCGTTCTATCCTCTCTGCCTACTCCTTCGGGGAAATGGCGTGATGGTTAGTTAGTTAGCACTCAATTTTCTTGTGTTAAAAGTATGCCAATATCTGATTTCTTTATAACATATTAATAGTCTTTATATATATATATATTTTTTACATATTTAATTTTTTTACGTGATTATAAAAAAAGTGTTAAGTACTGAATCTGTTTTTTGCTCATTAAAGGTGTTACTATTTTCGAAATGTTTTGAATTTACTTATTAGCGGAAATTGTCGATGCATAGATTTTTTTTTAAATCGGAGTTGTAATTTCCCATTCCCACAGACTCTACCGGACATAACTAGAAGGATTATTTCACCAGGCATACGGATGTTTAAATAAAACACCAATAGCAAAGTTTTTTTATTTAAGAAGCTTCGTAAAACTGTAAAATATCGAGTTAACAAAGAAAGTTGTTAATTTTCTTTTCCACCACAAAGTTCAGACGGATTGGTTCTTAGAATTTTTCCTCTCGAAGTTCTTACAAAGGAAAATTTGTTTCTGCATTTGACGTATTTTAAACAGCATTAAGTAATATTTCACGGTATTTTCATAAATCTCCATTGATGTTTTCAGAATGGCCTCGAAGCGTTCATTTGTTATAAGAAATATTGTCGAAGTAAATTCAAGACGTTTTCAATTGCAGCCTTGCAGAAATGTATCGCGAATGCAACTTTAGAAATTTGAATCAATTGTACTCGTATTGAAAAATGCGGGTTGAGGTTAAGTTTTTGAATTCAAGATAAAATATTTTGTATTAATTTTTGATATTTTTTAAAAATTTAAATATTGCAAATTTGTCTGCCTCGTGTAGTGGTTAGCGTA
This sequence comes from Micrasema minimum, assembly GCA_022494985.1. Lineage (NCBI taxonomy): Eukaryota > Metazoa > Arthropoda > Insecta > Trichoptera > Brachycentridae > Micrasema > Micrasema minimum. Next base: position 28,228 of record JAGVSP010002259.1, on the reverse strand, counting down.
CATGAGATTGTGGGTCGTTTTCCGATGGGGTCAACATGAAACATTGATTTAAAATGTGTCTTTTAAAATAATATTTAATAAACTTATGAGACCTTGAACTGTTATTACTACCTATGCAGTGCCCTATGATCTATAAGTGCGAATAATCTGTTTCGTAGAACATGCTAAAAGATAATTCTGTAAACAATTATATAAACTCATTACTAAATAGCATATTTAAAAAACGTAACCAAACTACGTTTACTTTAAAATAAAGAAAACACAAATAATATTATGAAATTTATGTTAAAAGCATTCACTTTGTGGCTTTTCATCATAATCTATTTAAATAAAAAAAACTTTGTTTTTAACTACTTTTTTATGTTAATCTAACTCCCTAATTTATTTATAATTAATCTAAGATTAATCATAAAAATGTAGTTAAAAACGAATTTATTTGATTTAAATAGTTTACAAATAATTCAACTTAAAATAAAATAAGGGAGTTTTATAAAACATCCCCAAACATTTACGACCAAACAATATGAGTACTCATTTTATTTCACCGCATGTCATTCCATTCAATCTAATCTTGCGCCAGATCCTTTTCTTATCCTAGTGTATCCGAATCTCTTTGATATCCACTGAATAAATTGAATTTATTGTTAAGAAGTTGAGATGATAAAAAGGATTAAAAAGTAAGAATTTTAATGCAATGAAGATTCCGTACATTATAAAGATAATATTATTTGAAACTTTCACAATTTCTACAGAATTAAAAAGTGTAGGAAAAGTTTTAAGCCATCGCAGCACTAGCTTTTGCCTTATTTTTCCATATAGGGGAAATTCAAGGCATTACTTCAGTAGTTTTGGTGTGATATTTCATAGAGGATTCCTTTATTTCTCGCTTTGAGTTTGCCCTTTACGATTGTAACCTTAGATCAAGAGAGTCGTATATCAAAACGGGCTCGAAATATTTTTTTTCAAATCACCAAGTAGTTTTGGATTGTACAAACTTTCGGCCGTGCAGTACCTACGCTTGTTTGTCGAACTTTGTGAAAAAATCTGTTTGCTTAAATTTAAAAATACCGGCAGTTACTTGGAAAATAAAAATGAAGATATAAATTATTTATTAATTATTAGCCTGGTTATTTTTTAAATATTTAAAAATGTTCATGATTTTATAATCAAATTTATTAAGTACCCATATAGATTTGTATTTAGTAATCTTAAAAACCTACCAAAATATTAATTTAAGGTACCTTTTTTATATCTCAATAATTTTATTATATTTTAATGCATGTATCACAATGCATGTAATTAATTAATTAATTTATAACAATATTAGGTCAACCTATAATGGTTTATTTATATCTAACTTCATGTACGATTACATAGCAAGTGTACAAGGGCGGGCTTATTGTTTTTCAGCAATTTCTTCCAATTCACAATATTTATATTTATTTGTTTTTGCTGTATATGTACTTTGTATATTATGTATTTGTACACATATGTAACAGGTCTGCCAATACCCAGCTTTTTATCTTATTTGGCAGCCCCCGGTCCATAATAATATATGTATCTATTTTATGTACACAATAAAAATAAAAATCATAGGATAGACGTCCAGGTTTTTTTCTTCATTTTCCTAAAACATTTTTATGAAAATGTAAAAAAAACACTATAGAATCTGGTTATGATTTGTGTTAAATTATACATATCTTGATACGGGTCGCTTCTCAATTAATTACGTTTTTCTATATTAATTTGATATTTTAAAAGTTGGCACTTTGGCAAAATGCTCTAAAAACCGTCTTAACAGACGTTACGATATCGACGGGGGAAATGGAAAAAAGTTACCAAGCGACATAATTGCGCAAAGGAAAATAGTACCAAGTGACATAGTGTTATCATGTCACTTAGTATCATTTTCCTTTGCACATATTATATCGCTTGGTAACCTTTTCCTTTCAAACGTCGATGTGATGATGAAGGGTTATTCGCAAAGACAAACAGTCAATTTAAAATTAATAGTTCGTCATTGCGTTGCTAATTTTTTACACAATTTTATTTACAATTTACAGAAATTACCTAATTCTTCTCCGCCCAAGATATGTTATCGACCAACGTAGAATCGTACTAATACTACTTTTCCTAATCCGCACCCAATGGTGCATAGGGCACTGCATTGGTACACCAAGTGCAGTATATCTTGATTATTTTATTACATGAAGGTAAAGTAATCACATGAAAAAATAATACAAAAATCACATGTAAATAAATATTTCATGCTGACCCCCTACGGAAATTGAACCCGCGATCTCATGCACGGCAACCAAAATGCGCTCCCACTGTGCTACGAGGCGGACGAATCGTACAGTCATACGGCAACTACATTTTTTTTTTGAAATGACGTCACGCGGGCGACGCGGGACGAACGAACGAGCCGAACTACACCAAACACGCTCGGACAATAGCCGAGAGATATTTTGACCTTCTGCGTGACGAGACGTCGATTTTGCACATTTCATCCTAGTATACCACATTGGTGACCCACAAATATAATATATATTTAATTATTTGTCTTTGTTATTGTTCACGGTCAATCTGTGAAAACATGTTATTAGACCTTTTTTCAATCTACAATGATGTTCTTTATGCTATTGTTCCCTGTTGGCTTTCCAAACAAAATAAAATAAATAATTAAATATAATATAAGTAGATACCTACTCCAGAGCTTCGTTATCTGGAACTTTCATGCTTGGAAGTGCAGACTGCAGACACAATCATAACGCCATTGTTAACGGGGAAGACAAACATTTTAATCAAAGCCTTCTGTCATGGCCACTGTGTTCATCTTGTTTGAATTTACTACCAGCTTTACATTCCGCTCTGAAAGTTTTACTGCAACTTCAGAATGATACGAGCATAATATTTATAATCAAGTAACGTTTACAGCGATTTGCTTTTGATGAAATATACGAACTTCTGAATACTGGTGGTGAATTGATAAATGAAATAAATAGAGTTTTTTCTCTTTTCATCAAGCATCTCAAACAATGTAAAGAGTATGGGAATTAATTTAGGCATACAATTTATTTAATTATTTGGAATTTGCAGATGCTTTAAATTTGACTAGAAACTTTATAGAAATATGCTAAATCATTGTACTCGATACAACTATATTAATAGGATCATAATATTTATGGTAAACAATAATTGCAAATAAATCATTCCAGAATAATGACAGGCTTCCTGAGTGTGTCAGAGGCTCTAATAATGTGGCTGACAGCCTTAGTAGTATTACCTCAGGCGGTATATGGAAAGTGATAATTATTAACATATTGGTGATTTTAATTTTGCTTGTTTTAGTATTTTTGTGCTCATATAATTGTGTGTACTGTCTTATTTTAAGACACAAAATAATAAAAATATTTGATAAAAAAAAAATATAAAAAAAAATCATTGTAAACTACAGGAAATTTTAATTAATTTTGGGTTGAAAAAGAAAGAAATTAATACGTAAAAACGTCATCACTTATCAAACAGATAATTTCAAGAACGTAATGATTATTTTGGGTAGGTACCTACATAAAATATGGAAAAAAACAAAACCGTAAAAATCACTACCTAAGTTCATAAATGTCATACGTTTAAGAGCATACTCCACCACGTGACACGCGGCCGCTTTTCCATACAAACGCATTTCTCCACTTTCTCCCTGGAATTTAACATTAGGGCTATGATTTTTTCACAAATTTTAGATATCAACCAGATGCGTGTTTGTATCATCTTATTTTTTTAGTAATTTATTTAGCTCATTTAACAAATAAAATATCAAAAAGATTAGACAATGCAAATACGCATCTGGTCGATATCTAAAATGTGTGAAAAAATAAATTGCTCTAATATAAAATTCCTGGGAGAAAATCGAGGAATACGTTTCTATGGAAAGCGGCCGCGAGTCACGTGGTGGAGTATGCTTTTAATGTAGAGACCTTCACTGCATGTGCATAATGCACCCCTGTTTTCTAAAATTGAATAAAAGGCCCATACCATGACGAATTATTGATTGTACCAAGTAGTAGAAATAAAATAAAAAGGTAGAGACTGCTATTCCTACAGTCACTTACTGCTGTGAAATTATTTTTTTTACCAAATGTCATCTAATCCATTACTTTCACCACCTTAGCCTAACCCAATAATATAATCCCTGTAATAAAATCCTATCCTTCCATTACCTACACCTTCTTACAATACTGCTATTTAACATAGTGTTTGTATTTTGTCTCATTTTATCTCATACTTACTCTCTTTAACTCATGTACATTTTTGGTTTTTCTAGATTTCTTATATAAAATTGTTTTTGCCTTGTGCAATATAATAAAACTTATCCCTCCAGTTCCATATTACCTACTTTGTTATATTACTGCCATTTAACACATGTTCTTGTATTTCGTCTCTTCTTTCTCTCATATTGTCTTTTTCCAACTCATGTGTTTAGTATCTAAATTTTATTTTGTAAAAACTGCTATTTATACTTTTGTCTTGTACATCATGTTACCAGTCTGAAGATGCCCGTTACAGGATGAAAGCGCTAACTGGTCAAAATAAATAAAAGTGGAAATGTACCAAGTATTTTTCATTCAACTTTAGTTAGTTATATATTAATAATTTAATCATTCTGCCCGTCCTTACTTATGGCGCGGAAACAATGACTCTTACCAAGCAATCCTGCAAGTTGCACAGAGGAGCATGGAGAGGGTTATGCTTGGAATTACATTAAGAGACCGAAAAAAGAACGATTGGATCCGACGCCAGACAAAGGTCTGCGACGTGGTGCAGCGAATTGCTTGGTTGAAGTGGAAATGGGCCGTCACACATAGCCAGAATGACGGACGACAGATGGACAAAACGCGTTCTGGTGTGGAGACCGAGGAACCAGAGGCCTCAAGGACGCCCACCGATGAGATGGGTGGACGACATCAGGAAGTCTGCTGGAAGACAGTGGATGGGACGGCGCAGGATCGGGAGGAGTGGAGACGGCAGGGGGAGGCCTATGTCCAGCAGTGGACCTCAACGGGCTGAGATGACAATTTAATCATGGAATTCCACCAAGTAATATCAATAAAAAAATATAATTCAAACATAATTTTTTATTTCTCTTACCTGATGTTGATAGGGTGTTGGACAGGCCTTTCCCAGTCGGTGTATTCGTTAACAATGGTGGCCAGAATCTCCGAGAGATGGTAGCTGTACGTATTTTTGACGAAGGTTCTCAAGATCTTCGAGCGACGATCAGCCTCTATCCCGTATTGGACGTCATCACCGCTGAAGGCGAAGTATGCTTCTGCCCTGGTCACTCCCAGCATTAGGTCGTACCTAGGAAAATAAATTAACAATGAATAATGTAAAGGTGACTGTAACCTTAATTATGTGACCAGGATCTCCAGAGACAGTCCGAATCGGCCTTCCTACTTTACTGGATGTCATGACGCATCATCACGCGTCCACAGTGGAGGTGTTTGAACGAGTAGGCGTACTGAATGTCAGGTAACTATATGCAAAGGCACTACTAGTTCATGCACATGTAGATGGTGGAAATATAAAAAATACCATCTACAACACAAGAAGTAAAAGAAGCCAGTTATATGTGACACCTAAAATGAAAACCGCATTTGGTCAAAGAAGTCACATAATATATCTGGCTCCCAGAATTTACAAATAAATTAGAAAAAGTTTAAAATAAATTTTGTCTATTCGCGAAAAACTGGCTTCATGAGATGGGGCCCAGAGAAGTGTCTTGAGATGGTCACCCCACCAAAATAGATGTTTAGTATTATATTTTTTATTTTTTTTTTTATTTTATTATTTTATTATATAAAATTTATACTACCTACAAGGAAAAAAAACGCATTGGAAACGAATACCTCAGCACGGGCATTGCCCAGTGAGGTATTTCATAGATCTTAAAAAAATGTTAATTATAATAAGTAATAAATAAAAAAATAAAAAGTCGAATTAGGCTTTTGCCCTAATCACTCCCAAAATCAAATCGCACCTGGTGAAATTGTTAATATTAAGTGACCTGAATGATACATTAGGACTGATGCTAATATGGCAAACATTGCAAGAAATAGTGAGGCTGCTAAATTTGATTACTAACCTGAATGATACATTAGGACTGATGCTAATATGGCAAACATTGCAAGAAATAGTGAGACTGCTAAATTTGATTACTGAAGAAAAACGAGCAAAAAAACGATCGCTTGAACCACAAAAAAGGAGCTTACGGGATCTTCTCTAAATGTTTCAATTAACGTGACGCAGGACCGGATGTTTGACTTAATCTTAATCATCAAATATACTGGATGTTACCTATACTGGATGTTACCTATACTGGATGTTACCTATACTGGATGTTACCTGTACTGGATGTTACCTATACTGGATATTACCTTTACTGGATGTTACCTATACTGGATGTTGCAGATAAGGAACTAGATATCTTGATTTTCGTTTCCAGAAGATTACTTAATATCTGAAGGTTTCCCATTTTACTGAAATCGAGTATAATTGTAGAGGATTTTTTTCTTATTTTAGTATTTTATTAAAGTCCTACATGTCATTAAGAGACAACGCCATATCTGATTGTGGCTTTTTCTATCAAAAATTGAAACTGAAGAAAATTTAGACCTACACAAAATATTGTTTATAAACATCTTAGATTTCTTTTTACGATTACCTCAGCAGACGGGTCTTATTATTATTTCTGAAGTGAAACACCGTTTGTTATTGTATGTTTTCAAAGAAGCTTGTAACGAAATATTCTTTTATCACTTCTTCGAATAAGGTTTTTCAAAAGCAAATTCAATTGCCTTTGTTCCGTCGTAAAAATAGTGATTGGAAGCAATATCGATCTAAGAATTTGATACAGTAAAACCAACAAGGTAAAAAACATGATTTGAAATTAGTAATGCATTCAATTTCCACCGATCTTTCATAAAAAAATATAATGTTCTTTTATAATGGAGGGAATATTGATTTTTTACCTTGCTTATGATGTAGTAGATTTTTTACTACTTTCCCTATCTGCAGCCAATGGTGCATAGGGCACTGCATTGAAACACCAAGTGCAGTGTATCTAGATCATTTTATTACATGAAGACAAGATGATCAGTCATACGCTTCAGTACCAGGTACAAGTTATCACACATGAAATATTTATATAAAAATCACATGTAAATAAATATTTCATGTTGGTAAATTAAACCCGCGACCTCATGCACGGTAGCCAAATGCGCTACCACTATGCTACGAGGCGGACCATATTACATGCGGGGAGATTTTTCTTCATTTGCGTTATATGTGGTGTTAAGATCAGGCGAGATGCATCTGGTGTAGACGAAAGGATTGATATTATGTTACGTAATATGTAATATACCTACTTATATGCATAATTGATGGATAGAGAACGTTCGTAGTCATTGTTTGGATGTATGTAGATTCTACATACATACATTGTAGATGTTGGTTGTTTAGCTTAGCTGGATAGTGGAAAAATGAACCTTGGTCTTGCCTGGCTACCTTGCTCTCCTGTATAGTCGTACTGGTCGCTGTTTGCACTTACTTGGTTAGTTGCGCGACTGCACTCTTTCTTAGCAGCACGTGGTTCAGGATGTTGACTGCGTTCTGCGGAGACCTCTGTCTTGCCTGGCCACCTTGCCCTCCTGTATAGTCGTACTGGTCGCTGTTTGCACTTACTTGGTTAGTTGCGCGACTGCACTCTTTCTTAGCAGCACGTGGTTCAGGATGTTGACTGCGTTCTGCGGAGACCTCTGTCTTGCCTGGCCACCTTGCCCTCCTGGATAGTCGTACTGGTCGCTGTTTGCACTTACTTGGTTAGTTGCGCGACTGCACTCTTTCTTAGCAGCACGTGGTTCAGGATGTTGACTGCATTCTGCGGAGACCTCTGTCTTGCCTGGCCACCTTGCCCTCCTGGATAGTCGTACTGTCCACTGTCCTGCCCCGACACCATGTCACCTGTGTCTGACAGAACAATACCATAAAACTAAATAACATGTTTTATTTAAATTGTGTACCAACAAATAATACAGAAAGGATATATATCTAGAAAATCAAAGATTTAATTACTTTTATTTTCGTTTTTTTTTAAATCGTTAATTAATTGAAAATAATCAAACCCAAAGAGTTTTAAAATCATATATATTATATTAATATTCAGTGTAGTTTACAGTGTACGGCAGCTATGACGTTCAATGATCATAAATAATTCTTATTTGATGATAGAAAACGACATTATTAATTAAATGTATTTCAATACATTTTTAATGCAAAAAATATAGAATTTTTCATTTTCTAGGTGTAATTTATCAAACTATGTGTTTTTTTTTATTTATTTATTACAATAAAAAAAAAATTAGCTCCATTTGTGAGAATTTCCTGCAAATGAAGCTTAATTTTGCGTTAAACAATGTCCTAGAACATGATGTATGAAATTAATGACAAAAACACTAACAATTTAAACAGGCGAGCATTTTAAAAGCTCAAATTTTATTTACTACCGAATAATTTACATCGAACATGACGCTTTTAAAATTTCGCTACAAACTTTTACACATTTAAGCTGTTTAATTTTCCGGAGAATTTTAGTAACATGCATTTCATTATGTTTCGGAGCGTAATTATTTATCGAGGCTCCACATATTCCGGTTTGGCGGGAGTTCTGAATTTTGGCGGGAATCGAAAACAAACATCAAAATGGCGGGGTGGAGAAACCTTTGCACAAAGGAGAATTAATCAATTGATTGATGGCCAGCAATTGTTGCGAGACATGTCCAATTTGTAAGAGATGGGGGTGAAAGGGGGAATGAAAGCATCTACCACGAAGCTTTCAAAGAACTACATACATGAATTCTTGGGTTTATGTACATCGTACATACTACCTTTATATACCGTTTTACGAAACTCGATATACTAGCGGAAAACAGTGAATCTGCATTATATTTGGAGTCGATATTTGACCCATAGTTTGCGAAAAAATTCTTTTTTTTTTTTGATAAATTTTAGCAAATTGTTATCAAATACCATTTATTTAATCAAATTAATACTACCAATAAAGAAAAACAAAAAAAAACCGCATTTCAATAAGAATTCATGCAATTTTACTTAATCTGCGGTCCTTACGAATGCTTTTATGAGAAGAATTTTTTTTTTAACGTAGATTCAAAAGTCATATTGCACATTTGATTCCAAATATGATAGTAGATTCACCAGTTCTAGGGTTGTACTACGAGTTTAGTTACACCATGGATACATATATTTATGTACTTCGCTCAAAATACACAAATAAAACGGGGTAGGTTTATCCTAATCACTGTAGACAAACAAACGGGAAGGATTTTTTTTCGATTTTGACAGGTTCTTAGCCCTATAAATGCCCGATAAACTTCCATTTTCCCTCTATATATTACCTATGTTTTTATATGTTTGTTTTCTATTTGTTTTCACATAATTTTCGAGAAATAATTAATTATTCAATAGAACTGTAATATTTGGCTGTTTTTTTAAAACATATGGCAGAAACATTAAATTGTTATATTTTTTGTATGCAACGTATGATGTTGCAGCTAATTTAAGATTAAATTATTTTTAAAATCGGAATTATTCACTAACGATTATTTTTTTTATTTTCGATATTTTTTAAGGGCCAGTTTTATAAACATCCGTTAGTCAAGCTTTTATATTTTATAAAACCTGATTTTCCGTTTTATAAAACGCTGGTAAAGTAATTTTATCCATTACCACCTACAGGCACTATTGGGAGGGGTTAAGTTCCTAACGATCCGTTTTTTGGTTAAAATGTCAAACATTTACCGGTCATATTGGATGGATTCCAATAAAAGTGTATTTAAAACTAAAAAATTCAGCAACATAAATGATAAAATGACTAACTTTTAAACTCAAACAACGATGAAGTATGATGGAAAAATGGACATTATAAATTAATGTGTAAAGTGCATGTCTCAAAATGCTTTTTTTAAGATTTTTACTTTTATAATGATTTCTTTTTAAACTATTTTGTTTTATACAAAAAAAATAGAAAAGTTTGTGTTAAATACACTTTTAAATGTAAATGGTACAAAAGTACCATTAAACATTTAATAACTAAAGAAATTTGAAGCCTGATTATCACGATCCGATGGATCAGTCAAGTTTCATAGGCAAATTACAAATAAAATATAGAAATGTGGGCGTGGCGAGGGGGGGGCGTGGCTTATTATAAATAACGAATCGTCATTAAAGTTGTTTATAAAACACAAATGATTACGTTAATGCTATAAACAGTTAAAGGTTCTTAGTATTAACGGACGTTTGATTGATTATAAAACGGGCCCTTAATAAAAAACTAAGTTTATTTAAAACATTTACATAATATTTTGTTATACTATATGAAAGAGTGATATATAATTTATAATTTTCTGTTCGTCTATATTTGTTAAAGATTTATTTATTTATTTCACATATTACAATTTATTTTATTTTTTTTTTCTTAATAAAAATGCCTCGCTGGGCAAAGCCCGTGTTGAGGTATTCATTTACAGACTTTGGTACATTATCTTCAAGAGTTAAAGTGAAGAAATTCCAAGCTTCATTTGTTCCTTTGTGATTTAGAATGTCAAACCATTTGATTTGATTTAAGCTTTTCTTCATATATTTATAAATGATATTGGTTTTTGTATGCATTTTAGGTTCATTACATTTTAGTGGACTATTACTTTGAATTTCCATATTTAACACAGTGGTAAAATGATCTGTCAAGGATGACTGATAAATTATAGCAGTAAAATGATTTTTCGACTTAACCATCATGATATGATCTACGCAGGTCTCACGTTATTTGTCTCTCCTTGTTGCTTTGTTTACAGCTGCTTTAAAAGAGTAATGTAGAAGAAACTCTTCGTATTTATTTAGTTGTGCTTGTCTTTTTTTCAGTATGTCTATATTCAAATCTCCAACGATCTCCAACGATTAATTTGTAGGTATTGTTAAATTATTGCTTCTTACTTTGTTGTAATGTGTCCTTAAAAATGTTACATTACTACTAGTAGTAGTTAGTAACAGTATGTTACTTAGTCCCGTAAGAGAGTTAGTAATTTCCGGGAGTAAAATACAATACCACGGTTTTTTTTCACCATTTAAAAAAAAAAAGTAAATGGTTTGTATTTACCTTAACTAAAATATATTTAACTTAAACAAATTAAGATAATTCTTTATGAGCAGGTCGATCAATCTAAAAACTTTGATGTCTGATGTTTCTGACACCTAATTATCCGATTCGTTGAGTCCTGCTTCCGGTAGGTACCTTTAAATAATTAAGATCAAATTTCTGTGCGTAGGTAAAATCAATATTCAGTAACATATTTATGAGGACAAAACGTAGATATGCGTACGTGTTGAATTTTTTGATATAAACTCGGAAAAAATGAAAGACACAACATCAATCATAATCCATCATATTTTGGTTACTATCCTGGTTATTTGATAGACCTTTTACTCGGTATAGCTATGATGTTTAGGAAAAGGGTGCATATTCATACCTTGTTATATAGATACTCATACATATCGTATATCCTACTTTTACTCGATATTACCCTAAAGTTCTCACTAGATATTACAAAATGGTTTATCGTGATAAGTATTACACGCATTGTACAGAGAGGGCACAGGTTTGATCTACAGATTCGTAAAAAATGCGACCAGAACCATTCACACCGTTGCCTAGGATAGACGTTTCTTTAATTTATAATATTTTCACCGTTTAATTATAGTCATTTTTTGTATTTCGTTGTTTAAGTTCTCTAAAGTGTATTGTCATCAACGGTCTGCTAGGACGGCGGGATTCTGCAGGCAGAAAAGACAGTTAAGGCTCTCCCGAGGCATCCGGAGTACATGTCCATGCCAGGTCTATCGCCGCATCTTCACGATTCCAATTATTGGAGGTGGCTGCGTCGGTTCCCTAACTTCAGCTTTGAAGTCAAACCACCTAATGCCTAGAATCGTTCTCAGACACTTATTTTCCAAGTTCAACAAGCGAGCATTCTGAGCTTTTGTGAGGTGCCTGGATTCGCATTCATAAAGGAGCACCGAATTAAGGACTCGGCATTTTGTTTTGACCGAGTATAAACTGAAATTCGAGATAGCACGCATCATGTTGAAGGTTGCTCCAGCAATTCCTAGATGGATTGCGAGTTCCTTGTGCGTGCTGCCATCGATGTATTCGGCGGAGCTGATGGATGCGGCCCTGACGTGGGAGGAGGCGAGAGAGCTGGCTGGTGACAGGGTCTCCGGGAGGGATCTAGTGATGTCCACATGCTCCACATAGGAGCGAACGTGGCGAAAGAGAAGAAGAAGTGTATTGTTTGATATTTTCATTTTATTTGTTGTGTTTTGGTGAGCAATTAAACCCGTAAGTAAATCTCCCGTCTTTTATCTTGTCTTTATACACACGATCTTTGCGGATGGTTCTGGTATACCAAGAAATGGAACCTGGACAGTGAGCTACGCCTAACGCATTGTATATTGTGCTTATACTGTAGAGCCAATCGATACCAGAGTTTTCTCTAATAACACATCCCTTATAAGAACCTAATATGGTGAAGCTCTCATTCACCATATCTGTTAACTATATTACAGAATTAATTGCTTTCCGTCATATTACAAAACAGTTTTTCCCGTTTGCGTTGTAACAATGTTATTATACAATGAATATGATGTGTAAAAATGCGGAAAATCCTCCCTATAATTATTTTAAGTGAAATAACTCGATTATAAAGTAGTATTGTATTCGGAGACCCGACACGATATGATAATATCAACACAGAAAGTTGTAAATTCAGAAGCTAACTTGGCCTAGTAAGTTAAATAAAATATATGGTAATATATGTATATCTAACTAGAAATAAAAATAAACTAAGGTTACCATTTCGGAAAAAAGCTATGTCGCAAAATTCTCTGATGCACCGAGCAGTAAAAATATATTAAGGAATTCCGGAAGATACAAAAAAAGAAAAAAAAATGTTTTTATTTAAGTATAAATTAAGAAAATATGTTTCAATTAATATAAGATAATTATGTTAAAGGTTTTGCTATACATTTGTACAAACTAATAATTATTAATATTAGGACATACGTAATTAGGTATGTACTATTTTAAGAATAAATAAATAACGATGTACCCACCAATGACAACTCCATCCACACTTGGTCCAAAAGCGTAGGCGAAGTCTGGGGTCGGTATGGGGGCAGACAACAAAAGCTCCAGTGGTCTTTCTCTTAAACACTTCAACATATGTGGCGGGGGAAGATCTGAAAATACAAAATACTTTATTATTAAAATAAACATAGGGTAGGGGTGGTAAAGCGCGCATGTAAGCTGTGCAAAGTGTAGGTGAACTTGTGGAGTCATTAGATTAAAAAATTATAACATTACCGAAGGTTTCGGGAGAACAGTTCTCCCATCAATATTTAACTAACTAACTAACTAACTAACCATCACCAACCAGAGAGGATAGAACGCCACACCACTCTGTCCTGGCATACTTCTCTCTGCTTCCTCCACATTCATACATCTTCTCATGCACGCACGTCGATTATTCCGACTTCTTACATGCCCACTTTCAAGCACTTGTTTTACTTGATCATGCCATGTCTTTCTCGGGCTTCCTCGACTTCTACATCCAGGCACAGTCGCATCATATATTTTTTTAGCCGTTCTTTCATCATCCATTCGCTCTACATGACCGAACCAACGTAAAAGACTTTTCTTAATGTTGTCGATAATGCTTATCTCAGCCTTGCATTCTGCTCTAATTTCAACATTAGTGCACCCATAGTTTTACCACACATTCGCCCGAGAGATCGCATTTCAACTGCATTCAATTTACTTTCATCCTTATTTTTCCAACTCCGTGCTTCGCTTCCATACATAAGGGTTGATACCAGAACTCCATTATGCACTGCCAATTTAGCCTCGATATTTTAATGCCTTATTTGCACCTAATGGTGCATAGCGCACTCCGTTGGTAGTAATTACATCAGGGTAGTTTGTTTTTATCATTTCAATTACATGAAGGTTATATGATAGGTCTTAGGCTTCAGTGATAGTACAAGGCCATAACTGCCTCAAAGCTAAGTGATTGGCAGCCAGCTTATCAAGTCTAGTTAACCTTCGTGGCCCGATGATATATAATATAGTTTTTTTTTAAATTATTTTTTTTTATTCATTATAAACGCCTACAGGATTTTCATAAAAAGAGAATACAAAAATATTAGCAAATGCATAAAAATGAAAAATATATAAAATACATAATATGCCATAAATACACAACAATACAATGCTAAAGTTTATTACAAAATGACTTGACTGATCCAATGCTGGAGTTGAAGAGATCAACACCCTCGCACACCAAGTTGCCATTCCTTTGAATCCTATTTATGGCGTAATTATAAGCGTAATTTCTATTTCCGGTGTTTGGATCAAACAAACGGCAACTTCTTGTGGTGCGATTCGGTATGTGAAATCTGACCTCATTTAACAACATTGGACAGTAAAATTGATTATTTATTAATTTATATAGAAGAACAAAATCATTTTGTAATCTACGGTTGCTTAGAGATGTTAATTTTAATATTGATAATAGGGCAATAGTTACTACAACTCGACAATAATGAGAAAATCTAAATAAAACATAATAGATACGGGCCTCAGATTTCTATATTCTTCCGTAATAGATTTTCTAATCACATAAAAGCTTCGAAAAAGAATTTCAGAGAAGTGTCATTCCATACTTCGTATAAAATAAGACGCATGATACATTTCTTCCTACCTCTGAGGAATATATTAAGACCAAAAGACTTAAAATCTTTTTACTTTGCACTGGCTAACTCTATCATGACATACGGTGTAATTGCTTGGGGTAGCTGTACAAAAACAGAATTGGACCCAGCAGCAAAAGCACAGAAGTCGTTGATAAGAAGCATTTTGAAAAAGCCATACAGATATCAGAGTGATTCTTTGTTCAAGGAGTTTAAAGTACTCGATTTACGACAGCAATATTTGCTAAGGGCAGTGATGGTCACTCACACTAACAGAGATATTCATCCGTCAGTTTCTTATCATTATGAGACTCGGAGCTACAATAACGATCTGATTTCCCGGCAAAGAGTTTAGCACAAAGGCAATACTCCTACATGGGACCAAAATTGTATAATATTATTCCAGAAACATGGAAATGCTATTCGAGCCACAACCTAAAGAGGGTACTGACTTCTTTCTTCAGTGAAATCGGTCGTGGAGAGTCTGAAGGATTGATGGTGGCTGTAAAGTGGCCAGAACATGTTATTATTTAAATAGATTTTTGAGATCCTCATTACTGTATTTATTACCTGTGTTTTTTTTACTTTCTTTGTTTTTTTGTAATGTTAAATTAAAAATTTTTTTTTTTTAGAACTGTATGTTTTAAGATATCATTTTTGCTATATTCATTTTTACAATGTCCTCAAGACATTTTTACTTAATACTTTTTTTTCTCTTAATTATTATTTACTATGTATTCAAATACGTTTTTACCAAGTGTTTTACAGTGATAAATCTTCCTGTTTTTTTTTTTTTTAAATTTCCAAAAATGTTGTATTTGTAACTTGTAACATGAAAATGTATTTATAACTAAAAAGCCATATATTTGGCTGTCTTAGAACGGGGTATCAACCCTAGTTAGACAGTTGAAGTACTAAATAAATGTATGATGTTATGTATGACTATATAAATAAATAAATACTTGAAGAATACTACCTTGTCTAGGTGTCTAGTTACTCACTACGTCACTCACTATGTCATCAATAGGTATGTTGAAATAATTCAACCAAGTATTTGATATGAAAGTGTTTCATTTTATTTATTAATAATGTACCTTAATACACTAAATAAAGCATAGGCTAAACAATAAAACACACTTTCAAACACCAAAAAATTAAATTTCTAAATGTCTCAATTAAGATCCTAAATAAATTTGGATATGAAAATTTTAAGCCTCAATCAGACTGGAATTAAAACCTAGAAATATCTTTTCATTTGGAATTTATTCTCGACGAAACAAAGCGTTATTTGATGTTTCTGTACAAATAATTAAGGTACAGACTGTTTTAATCAAAATTCAGTTTTGCTTGAGTGGAGAAATAAGATAATAGTTTTTAGATGAATAAGTATTTAAATAGAAAATAGGCACATTATGAAACATCTCGCATTACTTGTAGTAGAGTATATGTAAGATTTTAAATTGTATGAAAGACACTTCAGGAAATTGGTTTTTATATATGTAAAGGTGTCGCTTTAATATTACTTAGCATTTTTCGTGATTTTGTTTTTTTATGGGAGCTGGACGCTAATAAATACCTAAGTTTGCTGTTTTTTTACGCTAGTCAAAAAAAAACTTAAGGTGATAATTCATATTGTTATAAACAACATTTTGAGTGTGTCCAAATACTTGTAGACAAAAACTCGTCTCTGTTGAGATGTCAAATTGTAATTATTAGCCCGTAATGGGTGAAATCCAGTTTTTGTCTACAAGTATTTGGACACACTCGAAATGTTGTTTATAAAAATTAGCTGGTAAAAGTTATAAGCATAACAAATTGAAGATTCATCTTCAGGCGTTTCCTAGTAGGTGATATAATTCGGTAAGAATCTCACTTGCAATCATAAAGGTTTCTGCTAAAATGCTTAGCAATTTTCTCAATGGATGACAGAGAGTGTTCACATGTGAAGCGTCGCGCCATTTTATTGTATATTGGCAGATATGGATATCAAATACTAGGTAAAATGGGGAATGTTGTAATACATCAAGTGGCCACTTAACCCAGCCAATGACAGGTTATAAGCCCTGTAAACGCCTAGATATCCATATTCCCTTCCAAATTTCTCGTCTCTGTTGAGATGTCAGATTCATATTGTTATTCAAGAATACCTAACAATACATAATGGTCCACAAAAAATCCCCAGTTCTAGGTATTGGTGTATAAAAGGAGACTTGAATATCGCACTTTGGGAGTTTTGAAGTATTCAATATTAACTTTCTCTATATTTTTTTTTTAGTATTAATACTCAAACTTGGACAAGTGAAAAGTCGTAATAGTCGATGTGCGTGCATGTGAAAAATTGTGAATGGGGATGAAACAAAAGTAGTAAGCCAGGACAGGATGGTGTGGCGTTTTACCCTCCCTGCCTACCCCTTTGAGGAATGGCGTGACAGTTAGTTAGTTATTCCTTTCTCCAATACAGGTATTACAAACAGCTCTTCAAGTGCAATAAAAATAATAATTTTCCTTCAAAATTAATATACAATTTGGTGGAAAACTTTTCAAATGTCTGCTTGCGAGTCTACGTTTTCTGCAAAATGTCTTGAAAATTTTCATTTAAACGTTTATTCTCTTTGTGTTGCGAAAGTTTCTTTAATTACCATTGCTACGACGCTAATTACAAAGTCGGCGTCGCGACGCCAAACAAACGGAAGTCGAAGGAAGACGACGCATCTAAACTAAAGAGAGGAACATTGCTGGCGGAATACTTTATATAAGTGGTTTTATGTCATATTATATTATGTCAATAATAGTATTGCATAGGAAGTGGGTATTGTTCAAATGGGGTTTCGTACGTTTAAAGTAGTCTTAAACCACACTTAAATATTTATTCAAATTGTGTCAAGTTAAAAATTTATTTAAACATTTATTGAATGTGTGGTTTTTCACATAAATACTTGTTTGATATTGTGGTCACGCACTGAAGCATAAAACTGATCAGCTAACCTTCATGTAATTAAATTTTAAAAATACACTGCACTGATGTTCACATAGGAACAGGTGCTTTGAAGAATATTAGGTGTGCGGGGGTTGATTTTTTCAGGAACATAGAAATGAGGCAACGGACACAACAATCCTTGGTATCTACTGGCATCCGGCGAAGGCGTTTCGGCTGGCAAGCTTATACTACGTATGCCGGATTTTTTTTGGAAATTGATTTATTCAATATGTCCCTTTATTCAGTTAAAAAGAAAATAAAGCTGATGCTCAACCAAAACTGAACACACGCTTTTGTTTAATGTATTTATTATTGTTGTTGTGCAGGAGAAAATAATGTATGTATTTGCCATATCCAGACATCCACACACACCCTCACTCGTCCATTCACCCTGACACACACACACACACACCTCGCTCAAACATCCCTACACCTACAAGACACTTAATTGGTTTATTTTTTATTAGAGTCAAACATATTTATTAGATTAGAGTAACAATACAAAAAATAGCAATCCAAAAAATTATCATAAAAAATAAACAAAATATAATAAATTTTATATCCCGTAGGTATGTAAGATTATAGCAAATGGAGACAGATTAAAGTAGGTTGAAGAATATGTATATTTTGGAAGTATGTTTTACAAGAGACGGAAATGGACATTGAGAGAAGGGTTAGTGTCGGAAACATAGTTAATGGTGCCCCGCATTCACGGCCATCCACGCAAGATCGGCGTATTCGCTTTACCTACCATAGAAGAAATTGTCACGATAGTTGAAATCAATGTACTGAGATACTTCCATAATATGGAATATGATACAAACTATGCCCGATGGAATGTTCTTTTGGTGGTTTTATGTACACTATTAAATCGCCCTACATGAGGTATATTAATATACGAAAACGATTAGCTACACCCAAATTTATAAAAAAACATAAATAATATAAATATTTTTTTTTCATAATATGCTCCGCGGGCCATTAGCAGACACCCAGCGGGCCGCATATGGCCCGCGGGCCACGGGTTGGCCACCCTTGTGCTAGATCCTAGGGACTCAGCCTGGATTCAGACATTAGAACTGCACTAGGTGCCTCATGCACTAGGTACACGAACAAGGGACATAAAGATATATTTCGTCCTTACCAGGAGAGCAGTTGACGTGCCTGGCGACCAAGTTAGCATACTTAGCGGGATCAGGTACTAGGGCCCAGGGACTCAGCCCGGATCCGGACATTAGTACTGCGCGGTGGAACAGCAGACCTGAAACAAATCAAACATTCAGTCAATAAAAGAATTTAACTAAACCTGGATGTCTATCCTTCCAACAAAAGGCTTTGGAGAAGTGACATACCATCTTTGAAAAATACTACCATGTCTGAGGTGTCGGCCACGTTATCAATAGGCATCTACGTCATCACTAGACATCTACGTCACACGATTCGTGTATTAGACTAATTGTAGGAGTCTTTAGACGGTGGAATTTGATAAATAGTGGTGTTATGAAATTAACCCTAGGAAGCGTATATTTGATGAAAATTTGTATGGAAACGCCTCTTTTAGTGAATTCTTGTTTGAAAGTGTTTACCTAACCTTATCTTACCTAACCAAACCTAACCAAACCCTACCAAACTTACCCAAACCTAACCAAACTTAACATAACCTAACTTAAAATTCAACCTCTAGATTTTCCTTAAACCCACGTCTCCACTGTGTTTAAAAATAAAAGTACGTTAAATTTAAATTTAAAAAAATACATATTACAACACAGTGTTGCTATTTCAAATAATATATTACAAAAACATAACAGACACAAAAATAAACTAATCAAATTAACAATGGATGCTGTAACAATCCCCTTTTCAATCACGTACAAACTATTTGGTTGAACATTACTCCCACACTCTGACGTCATCACAATAACGTACGTGTATTCCTATCATAACCATAGGTTACTCACAAAATATCACCCTTTTTTGTTTCACTGCATCCAATCAAACATTCATCTTTTTTTCCAAGGATAATATTGTACACAAGGTGATCACTTTCAAAAAGTCACATATATGTTGAACCCCTACGAGAATCGAACCCGCGACCTCGTGCACGGTAGCCAAATACGCTACCCACTAAAACTACGAGGCGGACATGCAACATATTCCTTCAAGCTGTATTGCGATTAAACAAAACGGTCTTTATTAATTAAAAAAAAAAAAATTATTTAGTAAGTAATGGTAGATTATATGTAGAGAAATTTTCGATTTGTGATTTCGATTCGATGATTTGGTTTTTACTTTACAGAATCACTCCTCATCATAATCAAACACTTTTTTTGTAATTACTTAACAACATTTGACCAGAATTTTTTGACAGCTGTTTTTGACACCAATAAGAAATGTGTGCGTCAATTCAATGCCCAAGGCACCAGTGATGTGCCCAAAAGAGAATGTAGCAGTTATTTTATCTGGCAACTGATTTCGTGCCATCGCTGTACAAAGGTAGGATCCGTAATTATAATGACGCTAGTGGGGGTAGGTGCCCGTTTATTATTTCCATCGAGTGGCGCATTTTCGCCAAGGTTTTACACTGCAGAATGGCTTTTCAGAATGTGTATTCCATTTTTCCCATTTTCGGTGTTGAAGGTGACCCACTTGGAGCTTTTCGCCACTTTTTGCGCTACTTGTGCACTTATTTCACTAAAATTGTGACAACTTTGATTTATCGTACTCCGCGAGTTTGATTAAAATGATCCACATGTTACGAGTGCTCATAAAATATATTTATTGGATGACCCCTAACAATGGTTAACGATTGGACTAACACATTTTATTTTATAATTTGTTTGGAACAATAACAGACAAAAGGAATACTAAATAATAATACAAAAAATTTTTAAAAATATGCCTAGGTAGACCTAATTCCCTTGTATAAATTGTTAACACCGTGCTTAATATGAGTGACATATCGCCACAATGATTAAGTCATTATAAAAGCGAGAGGTGATTACACATATCTCAAGAGAACACCTTTTCTTGACCCGTCTACGGGAGCTTCGAAAAATGTCACGATCTGTACTTCAGTGCTGTCCCCCTGTGTAATTACGTTGTACTCTCTGCACATACGAGAGATAGAGGCTTGTATTACCTGTTATTGCGATGGAAAAGCGCTCCAACTCTGAAAATGTCTGGATTACGCAGTCGTAAATTGGCACGCAGACCGATTTTCACTTATTTAGGCCTATGTGTCAAGGTGACTATTTATAATTTTATGCAAGCAAGTGAGATCGATTACTTTTTCTCCTTTTTTCTAAACTTTCCAGTTTAAAACTATGAAGATTCTTTAGAAAAATCCATGATTATTATAAAAAAAACAATGTTTTTAGTGGGTTTAAAATAGTTCGTTAGACCTTCGAACAAGAAGGTGGACATTCCAATACTTACCGTGTTTTAGGTGTCTAGTTTACCCACTACGTCACTCACTACGTCAATAACTGCCATCTACGTATCTAATATGAATAATAGGTAGTGACCTAAGCGCTGGAGTCTTTAGACGGTGGACATATTAGGACGCTTGGACGCGTTATATTTTGGACCTTTTTATGGAAAACGCTTTTTTCGATACATTTTTGCAAATAATTGTACTACTACTACTACTTTCCCTTATCCGCACCCAACGGTGCATAGGGCACTGCATTGGTTTTTTAATTTTTTATTTTTTTATTATTTTATTTATTTATTTACAAAACCAACACAGTCGTTACAAGTGTAATAATATCAGATCTGGAACATTTGCTTGCATGACCGATAACGGGTTTTCAATAATAACAATTAAGTATATACACATATACATAGTGCCTAAGTAATAAAAGGGATGGGGAAAAGAGGGATGAGGAAGAATAGGAGGATATTAAAAAAAAAAATATTGGGGATTTTCAAGATGTTTGAACATAACCCATAAAAATAAAAATAAATAAACATAATAAATAAAATATTGAAAATAATTTCTGTGGAATCAGAATACAAATAAATAAATCTAAATGACTCCTGCTCCAGCGCCAACGTTACTTTATTTTTAAACCTTTGTTTAGATATATTAAATAAATCTATACTAACGAATTCCTTATTATTGGTACACCAAGTGCAGTGTATCTTGATCATTTTATTACATGAAGGCAAGATGATCAGTCTTACGCTTCAGTACCAGTCCAAGGTATCACACATGAAATATTAATATGAAAGTCTCATGTTAATAAATATTTCATGTTGACCCCCTACGGGAATCGAACCCGCGAACTCAGGCACAGTAGCCAAATGTGCTACCACTATGCTACGAGGCGGACACTATGTATAATTGTAATCATAAATAATTTATTTCATGTCAAATTAATACTATCCATAAATAAAACAACATCAAAAGCAGCATTTTAATATGAATTTGTGCAATTTTACTTAATCTATGGTGATAATGAATGCCTTTACGAAAAGATTTTTTTTTTTCAAACTCAGATTCAAAAGTCACATTACACATTGGACTCCAAGTATGGTGTAGATTCACCAGTTTTCGGGTTGTACTACTAGATTCGTCACTCCATGTATAATGTAAGAATAATTGAATAAATACGTAAATGTAATAATTGGAAAAGACGTATATTAATAACTATTTAAACTGTTAACATATAAAATTGCAGTAAATATTAAATCCAGGGTCGGTTTTTCCTCCTACAAAACAAATCAAACCTATTAAATCTCTTGATCTGCTCCGGCCGGCCGTAAAATATTCATATATTCAAAACAAAATATGAAAAGTTCTCTATCCGCAATACAAAACGGGAAATAATGCTCAAATAACTGCCCATTCCGAGCTCCCTAACCGATAATGTCACGTTTACACAGAGATTATGTAACCGGGTAAAATAATATTTGCTTGAAGGTAAGATAATAAATAAAAAAACCACTTTGCCATGATTTTAGACATAATATATTTTTTTTAAATACCCTGAAATTTGATTGGTTTGGCCGATGGGTTTGGTTTCTCGGTGCCTTGCTGGTGATGATTTGTGCTAGTCATTCTTGAAACAAGTTGCCCCAGTAAATCCTTGATTCCTACTCCTATATTCCTTTGTCTGTACCGTCCTCTATCCACAAAACCAATTATGTATGGCACTTTGCAATTAGTCTAAAAATTGCAACAATAACGCATCCGCTACAAAAACCCACACGCATATTGGCGAACTTGCTTCTTATAAATTAATCAAAACGCACCCGCATTGAAATTCAACTTTGAACTATTTAAAACCCTCATCCGTTGTGTAATTGTGCTGTTATTGAAATCATTGTGATCCGTTTTGTGTTTTTGTGACGTTATTTTAGTGAAGTGCAGGAAAAAAGATCTACTCCCTTTTTCCCGTCTCCATAAAACCAAGTTAAAGGCAATTTTCTACTGAATTGACTGGTGGTAGGTCTCCTGGTATCGCCTGGGCCTAGGACCTCCAATAGTTTAAAAACAGCCCTGCTTTGAGGCAAACCAGAAGTTAGCTAGATACGACTCCTAAATACTAGTCTAAAATAAGCATAGTAGGTAATATTACTAGTTTTCCAAAAATCACAATACCACAATACAACAACTTCGCTCTACCGGCAGAATCCGGAACTTCGATATCCAAAATGGCGGACAAAGGACCCGATTGTCGATTGTCTATCTTCTACCCGAATGTTTTCTTTGTGTCGGAATGGAGGTATTGTTTTTTTTATCATCTGTACGTGCCGTTATGGAGTGTTATTTTCGTTCCTAGAACGATTTGCCGTAATTGGAAATGAAATACATGTTTGTACTTGTCTTGCAGGATGATTGAAGATAGGGGATCGGAAGAGAACTTATTAGGGTGTTTTTGTTTTCATATAAGCAGTCATTTAAACTCCTTTTTTCTAACACTCGTAGTGTTACCTGTAAAAGGAGGTTAATATTATGCTATCGGCTAGATTTTAAGTTATTTAAAATAATTTCACTGATTTGAGTAACATTTTTCAGTAGATGATTTAATTCTCATTCAATTGTAGGCTTTCATATAAAATTCTTATGTGTTGTAAGTATTTTGCTTTCAGACTCACTGCTCTAGGAATCATTAGGAGAGGGTTAAGAAAAATAGTATCTAGTTTTAGTGGTACCTTAGACTGGAACCAACGCATGGAACTGATTAATTTTTCATTTAATTTTTTTTATGTAGGTACCTACTTATTAAATTACTACCACTACTACTTTCCTTTATCCACACCTTATGGTGCATAGGGCACTGCATCGGTACACCAAATGCAGTGTATCTTGATCATTTTATTACATCATCAGTCATACGCCTCAGTACCTGTCCAAGATATCACACATGAAATATTAATATGAAAATCACACGGAAATAACTATTTTTTTTTAGTGTTGACCTGCTGCGGGATTCGAACCAGCGCACGGTAGCCCGGTAGCCAATCGCGCTACCACTAAAACCACCACAGCAATACAATAAAAAATATGAATAAAAGATTTAACTAACTAACTAGCCATCACGCCATTTCTCCGAAGGGGATGGCAGAGAGGAAAGAAAGCCACACCACTCTGTCCTGGCACACTTCTCTTGCTTGCTTCCTCCACATTCATACATCTTCTCATGGACGCACGTCGATTATTCCTTACATGCTCACTTTCAAGCACTTGTTTTATTTGATCATACCACGTCTTACTCGGCCCTCCTTGATTTCTACACCCAGGCACAGTCAAATCGTATATTTTTTTAGCCGTCTTTTCATCATCCATTCGCTCTACATGACCGAACCATCGTAAAAGACCTTTCTTAATTTTGTCGATAATGCTTATCTCAGCCTTGCATTCTGCTCTAATTTCGACATTAGTGCACCTATCATATATAGTTTTACCACACATTCGCCTGGGAGATCGCATTTCAACTGCATTCAATTATTACCATACTACCATACATAAGGGTTGGTAATTTATCATAATAATTAACACGCGTCTAATATTTTCGTACTGAAAACAAATGATTAGGAATTAAGCTATTTTTCCCAGTGTGCAATTTAATACTATTTTGTATATTATATATGGATTAGTACACCTATAAAGGCATTTGGAATCCTAATTAATTCGTCATCGAGACCTGATTGAAACCGGAAGCGGAGGTAGGGTAAGGTAACTAACTGTATTGTGCTTTTTGTATTCCGTAATGAGAGAAAATCAACGCTTCCCTTCACAATAACAGCGGGTAGTGTTTGAACAGTTCTAGTTTCTGTTTTCTGAAGTAGTTAGTGACAATGAACAAACAACATTAGGAACGAACACAATATTGTATTTTAATCTGATACGAGGTTACAAAACTTGCGTGATGAATAGTAAAATTGTACCTAAATTGATGTGACTATAATTTTTTTAAATAATATATTAATGACCTGTAGATAAACGTTTATTTGAGCGGAGGCTTGTGATTTATTACTCTTACTACCTACTACTATCCCTTATTGCACTCTACGGTGCATAGGGCACTGCATGAAGGCAAGATGATCAGTTTTACGCTTCAGCACCAGCCCTAGGTATCACACATTGCACCTTGAATTCAAAAGGCACTAACTAAAAATATAAACTTTTGGGAAAACGCAAAAACGTGATAAATTATTTAAGTAGTTTCATTGAAATTTGTATTTATTTACTATTCATTACCTAGCATTTGAATTTTATTAAAAATGTCTTATTCAGTTTTCAGAAATCTGCTTTTTCCAGAAATTCCGTTTCCTTTACTTTCATAGACCTCTATTAAGTTTTTCAATACCTTATGCAATACGACGTAGTTCTCTGTTAACCAATATCTTGTCGCTAAACTGTTATCTTTAATTAACATATACAAGATCACCTATAGAAAATAAACAATAGAACAAACAATACCTGACTATATTATTAATAACTGCTATTAAACGCTAGGTTTTATCCATCGGGCTGTGCTTAGTCAGCCATTGGATTCTGTTTAATCAGTGCTTTGAACCTCAATTAATCGCTTTGCCGTTTCCTTCCTTCATTTACCTCTGCACTCATTGTTGATTAGGAAACCGCATCGGTGTCTACACCAAGTGCAGTATATTTCAATCATTTTGACAGGAGTTTCAAATATACAGAGCTCCGTTAAATAACTCTAAATTTTATTGTTACAGTATGCAAACTAATGAAGATAACTATACTACTATACAAATTTTGTCATCATGCCGTTGAGCCCGTTGAGGTCCACTGCTGGACATAAGCCTCCCCCTGCCGATCCTGCGCCATCCACTGTCTTCCAGCAGACTTCCTGATGTCATCCACCCATCTCATCGCTGGACGTCTTTGAGGCCTCTGGTTTCTCGGTCCCCACACCAGAACGTGTTTTGTCTATCTGTCATCCGTCATTCTGGATATGTGACCGGCCCATTTCCACTTCAACCAAGCAATTCGCTCTACCACATCGCAGTCGGATCCAATCGTTACTTTTTCTGTCTCTTAATGTTATTTCAATTATAATTTGCTCCATGCTCCTTTATGCAACTTAAGGAGGATTGCTAGGTCAGAGTCATTGTTTCTGCGCTATAAGTTAAGACAATTTTTTTATCAAATTTTAAAAAATAGTCGATGTGCTGCAGACGTTTTGCGGGAAACCAGATATTTTGGCTGCTCTGAAGGTAAACCGTCTGCAGTGGGCCGGACATGTCCAAAGAATGCCTCCTTAAGGGTTAAAAATAGCATTGTGTCAGCTTCAGGAACAAGACAAAGAAAACTATGGGGCGACAATGTCCGGAAAGACGAAAGACAAAATAGAAGTCACGGACTGGACAGCTGCCTGCTAGGACAGTGGAGGAAGCTGCTTCAAGAGAAGGCGTTGACCCTCAAAGCGACGTAGCCAACGCAAAGAAAGAAAGAAAAAGGATAGATTATTGGCCATTAGAAGTAACTATTTCATGGACAATATTTATGCACCCAATAAAACTATTAGGTCACAGAAATAGAACCAATGGCTGTTCTAAGAGTCATTGTGACATTTTAGACCATTTACAAAAACCGACGCTAAAAGACAAACAAAACATCGTATTTTCTCCATTCCAGCAAAAAGTTCACTTTGTCACAGGTATTTATAGTCAGTATCTTATTTACCAAATGAAATACGCTTCAAAAAGTATTGCAAAACCTTTTCAACCATTATATTTCGCAGACATATTGTCCACAGTATCATTTTTTTTCCCTTGGTTTTAAAAAAAAACTGAAATGGACAAAATACGATTTGATGTGTTGCTCCTCAAATGGTGCCTTCTCCTTCCTTCATACAAAAATTTGCTTTATAGCTAATACAGTGCCCTATGCACCACTGGGTGCGTAAAAAGGAAAGTTATTACGCTTCATGGTCTTTTAGCAAAATGGTGTAACAAAACTCGATGTACAAGCGGGAAACCAGTGAATTAACATAATATTATTGATATCCCAACAGAGACAGAGAGACTCTGGAAACGAATGTGGGTTATCTAGGCGTTTACAAAGCTTGTGAGCTGTCATTGGCTGGGTTCAGTGGCCACTCGACGTACTACAACATTCTCCATTCTGCCCATCATCTGATAACCATATATGACAATATTTTTGTCATTTATGGTTATCAGATGATTGGTGGAACGGGGAATGTTGTAGTACGTCACGTGGCCACTTAACCCAGCCAATGACAGGTCATAAGCCCTTTAAACGCCTAGATAACCCACATTCGTTTCCAGAGTTTCTCTGTCTCTGTTAGGATATCAATAATATCTGATATCAGCCCAGCATGGGGGTATAATCCAGTAATTTGTCTACAAGTATTTGTATTCATTAAAAAAAAATGTTGTTTAAAAAAATAAACATAATATTTGGATTTGATTTAATAGCTGGATTTGATTTGTTTTTTTCGAGCTCAGAAAAGTGCAACGCATGCAGCTCCGGTGCCGTGCCCCACGAGGGTGACATTGGAGGCGTCTCCTCCGAACACAGCGATGTTCTCCTGTATCCAGTGCAGGGCGGCTATCTGGTCCATCAGCCCGTAGTTGGCAGGGGAGCGAGGGTAGTCGTCGGACCTTGGGTTGAGGAAAACATGGTGACAATGATGATTTTGTTATTTGGGTTTTTTTTGGTGCTTTAAAACTGACTGAGAATCAACTAAAAAAAAGCTCACAATTAGAGTTAATGAGATTACTTCTTTGAAATGTATTGACATTTTCAACATTATCGACCGTTCGGAGCTACAAATGTGTAAAAAGCCAAAACTCTTATTGCAAAAAGGCCTTTTACGACTTATGTTTAAAATCAAAAAACGATTTTTTTCGGTTTTTCGTGATTTTTTTATC
>JAGVSP010002258.1:0-30847 GCA_022494985.1 Micrasema minimum | reverse complement strand
TTTTTTTTTTTAAAAAAGATTTGGGAAAGGGGGGGTTTGGTTCGAAATGAAATCCTAAATGGGGAAAAATTTTGGGGTCCTAGAAGAAATAAGAAAACTGTAAGATAAATGTTTTTTTAATGATTTATATTTTAAAAATTTAATAAATTAAGTTTGCTATTAAGTTTTTTTTTAAATTAGCTTTAAAATGTTACTCTTTATTTCTTGGCTAACATCTGGAAACCCGCATAGTGTTAATGTTTCAAAATATAGAAGGAAATAATTTTTATTCTGTATTGAATTGTTTATTGTCAATCATTGTTTTAGAAAATCTGAAACTACAATGTATGTGGAAAGTTGTAAAGCAAGAGCTACAAGAACCAAAAAAGATGAAGCTTCGACGTCAAAAAGTAAAACCGCCAAAAAGAAAGAACTGGATGAAGACAAATTTGCAGTTTATATGCAATTCAAAATGAGGGTTGATTTTATCAAACCTCATCAAACTTTAGCCTTAAACAGGGGTGAAGCTGCCAAAATTCTTACTGTTAAAATAGAAATTCCAAGTTGGTTTTATAATAATCTTGAAAGGTGGGTTATTTTCCTTCAAAGTGTTTACTCATCTGGGATTGGAAATTATTTCAAAACAGAAATAAATCAAAAGCGATTGGAAAAGCCCAAGAATTGTTTTTTTCTTCTAGATTTGTAATTTATGTATAATCAAATGAACAGCTAAACATAACTGCAGTACTTAATCATTTTCGTGATATTTTTTTACTCTTTATCTGCGTAGGATATGTATTTAATATGTCTTAATATATAAACTTTTTCGAGTCACAGCAGATAAGAAGTTAACGCTAAGGCACAGCATTTAAAGTATTTTTTGCTTTTATTGGCCAGATATCAAACAATACGTGCTAGCATGGTGTAAGTCAAAACTAACCAAGCCACCAAGTAACTGTAACTCATCTATATCATTCTAAACAGACATGTTTGAACATTAGCGACCAATCGGGGTGCTTGCTGGGTGCAAAATAGGTAAAAAAAACCGGCCAACCCAGGTAGTTCACAATGGGTGTATGCACTTCCTGTGGTAGCTAAAATAGCTTATTCTAGCTAATATAAATATTGACTTATTTTTATATGCTCATATTTAAATAATTAAATCATGAAATTCCACCAAGTAACAAAAAAATAAAAGAGAAAAAATATAAACATTTTTCACCTTTTTTGCTCATATACAAAATTTTGTTTTATGTACTTGGTGGCCTTAAAGTCATCGGACGGCAGAATAACCCTGTATATTAGAACTAACTAGCTAACTAGCCATCACTCCTTTTCCCTGAAGGGACAGGCACAACTCTGTCCTGCCGCACTTACATTGGTTCCCCCATATTCATACATCTTATCATGCACGCATACTGATTGTTCTGACTTTTCGCATGACCACTTTGAAGTACTTGATCATGCCATGTCTTTCTCTGCCCTCCTCGGCTTTTACACCCAGACACATTCGCATCATGAGTAATACACTTATGGTATGTAGTTGTACATGAAGTTTTAAATAAATAAATATTTTAATTTGTTATTATTTTATGCTTCCAGATTTTGTGTAAATATTTGGCCAGGCCACTTCTTAGTTAAAAATGCAGTCTCAGATGCGTATAAGCGATTAATTAAACCCTGGTTGTCAAGACAAGTGCGATCTGAAATGACAGCCAAAGCTGAGAAAGAATCCATTTCTGTATTTGCTATGAATTTGAAAAGATTGTTGATGACAGCACCCATTAAGGGTAATAATATTCTGGGAATCGACCCGGGATTCAAGGCTGGGTGTAAAATTGGAATTATCAATTCTTCGGGCCAAGTTCTCGATACCTGTGTGATGCATCCAAATTTTCATCAGAATGATGCTTTTGATAAGGAGGCACAAAAATTGAGACGGTTGATAGATATTCATAAGTATGTAATGTGTTTATTTAATAGTTATTTTATTTTAATTAGTTCAGTATTTAAATTGTTATTTTATTAAATTGTGGTATTATTTTTCAGTTGCGAAGTGATAGCTTTAGGTAATGGTACAGCATGCAGAGAAACAGAGCAGTGGTTAAAAAAATGGGGAATATTGACCAAATTACCTTTAGTTATCGTTCCTGAGCAAGGCGCCTCTATTTATTCCTGCAGCCCAGAGGCTTCCAAGGTACCTATTTTATTTGTAAAACCAACAGAGAACAATAACATTTAAGTAAATATCATGTTGATTGAAAAATGCTCCAATCACAGGTTTTCGCAGGATGATCTTTGACAATAACAAAAACAGAAAATTGATTACCGTAACCTGAACCTTGTATTATGTTGCGTTTGTTTATGCTGTTCAGGAACACCCGGGAATGGACCCCAACTTGATATCTGCCGTGTCCATAGCTCGGAGGGCCCTGGACCCGCTCAGCGAGCTGGTGAAGGTGGAGCCAAAGCACGTGGGAGTCGGGATGTACCAGCACGACGCTCCGCCCAAGTTACTGAATGAAGCTCTCACCAATACTGTAGTCAGCTGCGCTAGTTTTGTGGGAGCCGACCTTAATACGGCCTCTGTTGCGTTATTGAGGTAGAGATCATTTGACAACTTCATGACATCATAGTATTTATTATTAGGTTCCAGTAGCCTCGTAGTCATTTGTTTTATCCTATTTTTTTATTTTTTTTAATTTTTAAAAGAAAAATTTTTATTTACAAAGAAATACATAAAATCACATATACATTAGAAAAAATAAACAAAAATCCCACCAAGGCATAGCCCGTTTGTGGGTATACTGTGAATGTGTTCACACTCTTTCAAGCAGCATGCACTAGGCAAAAGAGAAAAAGATAATGAATAAAATAATAATTATGTTACATTGTGTTCAATATTTTGTTGTCGTGAGGGTGAAGAGAGCTAAGCAATACATATAATTGCTTTGAGAAAATGAACAATGAAGTTTTAAATCTGTATGGAAAATCACTTGGCATCTTTAAGTTAAGCACAGTTCATCTTTGGCTTAAGCACAGTTCAACTTTGTAATAATGTAATATTACATAACTCTCAAAGTACATAAATATAATATGGTTTTCTGATAAACATAATGCAAAAATCTCATTTTTTTCTCTTCACCACCACGACGAAGATTTTAAAACACAATTTTAATGGGCTTGTGTACCAAATTTTTCTGTGAATGCAGAAAAATGAAACAAAAAATTACAAAGCCATCGGTGCAATTCGTTTGTTAATTGGATTATTATTGATAAGCGAGATACAATAATTTGAAGTTCGGTGATGTCACCTATCGCATTTCATACAAAATCTTTACAAAACTAAAACCTATACCGAACAAAAGTTTAGTAGTACTCGCAATAAATATATTATGTTATAAATGTAGCGTGTATTACGTAGCTGTAAATTTAATTTTAAAAAAATTTGTAGAAAAATAGCAGGATTAACAGAAACTCGGGCCAATGCGATAATTAAATATAGAGAAAAAAATGGGGGCTTTAAAATTCGTGAAGAGTTACTCAAGGTGACGGGAATAGGTCCCAAAATATTCAAACAGTGCGCGGGATTCCTTCGTGTGCCAACCAGCACTAATCACCTTGACAACACCTGGATACATCCAGAAAGCTACGAACTTGCTACAAGGTTATATATTTATTTACATTTATTAAAATTCTTATTTTCACAAATTTTTTTTAGTGTGTTCTTTTCTTATTTTACAGTAATAATTTTGTGAATCAATAATTTTATGTTATAATTAAAAAAATTAATTTGTTATTTTTGCTGTCAGGAAATCCAGTATTTAGGTTTCTGAAAATAGATTACCTACTTACATTTTTCTCAAAGAAAGTTATGTAATCTTGATATTTGCACATATTTCAATTTGTAAATGCCATTTCCAAGCATAAACTGCTCAGACTTCATTGACTTCATATTTTCAATTAAGAAATCAAGTTGTGGTGGAGTGGGGATTCGAACTGGGGATCTTTAAACTCAAAGGTTGCAAATCTACCACTGTGCAACCATCCACAATTAATGTCTCAAGACTTATAAAAATGATACATCTATTTCTTGTGTTATATAAAACCATTTTAATTTGTACAGTATTTATGTACCAGTTTGAAGATACCCGTTACTGGGCAAAGCTAATTAGTCAAATAATTAAAGTTGCTTCCTGCCAAGAAAAGTGTCATAATTCATAATACATAATAATTACGTTTTGACAAGGTTATTATTAATTTTATTCAGTAACAAATCGTCATAGTCCAATTGGTTTAAACTAATTCTCTATGACAAAATGTTTCATTTGATCTGCTGTAAAAAAATAATAAACAAGTTATCGGTAAATAAATTTTCTATGATGTAGTTCATACAGAAAGTCCTATTTTTTTTTTAAACAGATGTTTTCTTGCCGGGAAGCAAAGTATTGAGGTTTACATTTTATTTTAATTAACAAAATACTTTTTAGACTGCTTAGAGAAGTAAAATTATCAGTAAAGAATGCTGGTACTACAGAGTTTTTGGAGGAGTTCAAATGGAAAACGACAAATATGGGAATTCCCGCCTTATCCGCTAAACTCGGCTGCCCGGAGAGTGATGCCCAGCTCATTGTGGACGCGCTGAGTCAGTCTCCGCATGAAGATCCACTAAGGAACACAAAACCCATTTATTCTGTGGCTATTAATAATATTGATCAGCTTAAAGAGGGTGGAAGCCTAACAGGTAAACTACTGTACAAAGTACCATTGGCTGAATGTCTGAGTAGTATTTTGCAGTAAAATTGTTATTCATTTCATTCAGAATTGTGTGAATTTTCGATACAAAATTACTAGTTTTCCGTCACAATCTAGCCTGCTTGCTTATGACCTCCTATAGTGTTTTTGCAAAGTATTAAGTAATAATGTTTGAAAATGAAATATCATAAAAAAAATGTTGTATTCCAGGTGTTGTGAATAATGTGACCCCATTTGGTTGCTTCGTGGATTGTGGAGTGGGGAGAAATGGTCTTATACATTCTAGTCAGATGAACGGCTTCAGGGTTCCCCAGTTGGGTGAGAGGGTCTTGGTCACCATCGTGCCTGTTCTCACCGTCAAAAGGATACCTTTAAAGCTAGAGCAAATCCTATGAAGTAAGTTCTTTCACTATGTTAATATTGTGCTATCTGTTGCTGTGCACCCAAGGTGAAGAATCAAATAAACGTAGCGCTGAGAATCAAATTACTTATTTTATTTTATTTTATTTTTATTTTATTTTATTTATTTGGGATATCAACAGTAAATACAGGTTATAAAACATAGACAAAACAGTAAGATAATAAACCAATAACAGATATCCACAAGTATACAGGAATAAGTATAACAAACAAGAAAAAGGTGTAATTGTGTATGTGTGAGTGGTGGTGTGAATGAGAGAGGAGTGTGTGTGGTGGTGTATATAATGTATGTTATAGTGGGTGAGAATGAGAGAGGAGTGTGTGATGGATGATTATAAGTATGTAATAGTGGATGAGAATGAAAATGTGTATAAAAACGAAAAATAAAAAATAGCTCTAATTGGAACCTATTAATTGTTTTGCAGCTTGTAATTTGAATCTTGTTTTATTGCATATAAATGGGTCGATTGTATTGAATTTAGAATTATATTCTCTAACTAAGCGTATAAGAGGGGAATTTTGAGCATAATTCGTACGCACCACTGGTACGTGAAATAATGATTTTGATGTGTGACGAGTACGGTAAGCTGGTGTATTGAAGCCTATTCCGGAAACTAGTGTCTCACTATCTAGGCGTCCACTAATTATATCATGAAGAATACCCATATCCAATTGTAAACGACGATCACTTAAGCTAAGAAATGTTATGCTTCTTGCAAGAAGACTTGTAGTTAAGATCGTTTAACTTACATCTCCAATTAAGGTGCTTTAGGAAAGTCCATTGGATTTTTTCGAATCTTTCTTTATGTGTTATATAGTTAGGAGACCAAACACAAGAAGCATATTCAAGTAAGCTACGAACAAATGCAAAATACACCATTTTAATACAACCAGTATCACTGAATACCTGACATGTACGAAGAACGAAACCAAGGTTTCTGTGTGCACGACTTGTAATGTTGTCAAAGTGATCTTCAAAGGTCAGTTTTTTATCCAGTATTACTCCTAAATCACGCACAGAATTAACTCTCTGAATTGGTTGATTTGATATGATATAATTGTATTCTATGGGACACCGACTACGTGAAAATGAGATAACTAGACATTTAGATACGTTTACGTTAATCCTATTTTTTAAATAGTATTCGCTTAATCTATTGAGGTCATCCTGAAGTTCGTGACAGACAGAGGAGTTTTTGAAATTTATGTATATTTTAGTATCGTCCGCGTACATCAAAAACTTAGCGTTACGAACAACGACATATATATCATATAGGTATGCGTTATAAAATAAAGGGCCTAGGTGAGATCCTTGTGGAACTCCTGATACAATGTTTATAAAGTTTGATCTATAACCTCCAAGAACGACCGCCTGGCTTCTGTTTTTTAGATACGAGGAAATCCATCTGTATATATCACCACGTATCCCCAGTTTTAAGAGTTTTTTCATAAGAATTATGTGGTCAACTCGGTCAAAGGCTTTTTCAAAGTCCGTGTAAACCACATCCACCTGTTCCGAGTTGTCCATACAGCGAAATACAAAATCGGTAAACTCAATTAGGTTAGATGTAGTAGACCTGCCCTTGAGAAATCCATGTTGTTGAGGAGGTATTCCTTTAACAATCACAGGATAAATTTTGCTGTAAACAATTTTTTCGAAGACTTTGCTAAAGGAATTGAGAATGGAAATACCCCTGTAATTTGATATTTGAAATCTTGGAACCTTTTTTATGTATAGGTAGGATATGTGCTTCTTTCCATTTCAGGGGAAAGTAACCCTGTTCTAGTGAACTATTAAATATTAAATTTAACGGTATACATAAAGATTTAGCACAATTAACAATAAAATATGGAGGAATTCTATCACTACCAGCACCACCCATTGCAATCTAGAGAAGATAAAATTTTAAAGT
The DNA here is from genome assembly GCA_022494985.1 of Micrasema minimum. Lineage (NCBI taxonomy): Eukaryota > Metazoa > Arthropoda > Insecta > Trichoptera > Brachycentridae > Micrasema > Micrasema minimum. The sequence continues at coordinate 23,780 of JAGVSP010002258.1, read as the reverse complement.
ATCTCGCATTCGGAAGTACGAAGATATTGTATTGAGCCACCGTTATCGCAGTATGGTGGGTCAAGATTATCATCAGATATAAGAGGTTGCAGGTTTACTAAATACTGAGCCGAAGAAGTCGTTGAATCCTTGGCAAATTGAATGGCCTTCATCATATTTCCTCTTTTTATATTCGAAAGAACGTGGGTAAGCTGAACCACCCCTTCGTGCTTTTATATATACCCCAAAGCTGCTTAGGATTGGTTTTAATATTGTCTTGCATAGACAAAACATACTTTTGAAAGCAATCTTCTTGCAATATTTTCTGTCGATTACGCAGTAATGAAAACTCATCATAATCGAGAGGGTTAGCAAATTTTTTCCATTTAGCGTGAGCTTTATCTTTTTCTCTAATTAATTTTAACAAGGAAACATTAAACCAAGTAGGATACAATCGTTTACGATTACGGTTGTCAAGAGGAATGTATGCCTCGATTAATTCATTAATGATATTGTAAAATTTATTAATTGTATCATCCAAGGATAAACAAGAAAATTGTTGAGGCCAGTTGATTTGCATCAGCTTTTCATTAATAAGGTTATAGTTGCCTTTCCGAAATCGTCTTATAGGACTGTTGCTTTCGGTGAAGGGAATGGAGAAAATGTCAGTTACAAGCACAATCAAGTCTCTACTTCCTTCCTGTAACTCAACAGAGCCTTTATGGATGTATACCGGTGAGTCAAAAGAGTTCCAAAGAATATTAGGAAGATTAAAATCACCCGCGATAAAAAAAAAAGTCATTGTTTAGATTTAAGACGTTGTCGAAAATGGAAGATAAACGAATTATGTGTTGAGATAATGAATTGTTAGCATTTAGACTACTAGGTCCGTTTGGAGGGGCATAAGCAGAACAGATATGTAAATCTCGGATGGATGAGTTTGGTGTGTCAGATTGCATTCTGGAGCTTAGTGAGTCTGATGGAATGGTAACCCATAGGCATTCAGAGTCAGGACGCATCCATTCGGGGCGTATTCTGGCGCCGAAACTTTTATGCACTATGATCATTACCCCTCCTCCGTCTAATTTGCCGCTGACAACTCGGTTACGGTCGAGACGGAAAACATCGTATCTGCTATCACAGATTTCAGAGTCAATAATATTCTTGCATAGCCAAGTTTCAGTGATAATTATCACATCATAGTTGTTAATAAGAATGTTTTGATAAAATATAGGTAATTTAGAACGAAGCCCGTTAGTATTTTGATAATAGATATTTAACTTATCGCCTGTGATTGTTGTTTTTGAATTGAGAATTAAACATGGTTCTGAATGATGCAATAAATAATACATTTATGAATGAAGAAAATTCCACTAAATATAGGATTGTATGTGTTAATAATATGTGTGTGTATATGTAAACGTGTAAATATGAATATGAGTAGTGTGTAAAAAATAAGAGAGATACAAAAAGGATAGCAAAAAAAATACATATAGTTATAAATAAGTTCACTTCTTTGTTTTTAAGGATTGCAGCTTTTGAAAATCCGAGTAGTTTCTTATTAAAATTCGCGGAGATCCATCAGACTTTCTTAAATAAATGTTGCAATCCCTAACCCAAATATATTTGTAATTGGCTGTGGAAGGATGAGTCTTGCACTCCTTTAGTAGTCTCTTATTAAGTGGTGTCAGATGGTCGTGCACATATATGTTTCTTTGTTCTCCTTGTATCCTCAAGTCAGATGTTGTACAAGGCGTTTTTTTTCTGAGCGAAGATAGCAGGTTATCCTTAAGTTGCTTGGATCGTAGTTTCGCAATTATGTTTTTAGGACGACCGGTGTCAAGCTTGACCGTCTGAACTCGGTGGACAAATTCAAAGTCTTCCTGCTTTAGGGTTACTCCAGCAAATTTTGCGATGTCTAGTAGAACTTCCGCAGGAGAGTCATTAGGACGCTCGGGTACGCCGAGATTTCAAGGTTGTTTAACCGAAGCCACTGTTGATGAACTTGAAATTGACTCTCAAGTTCGGATACGCGCTCCTGAGATTGTTTTAATTTATTCCCTAGGTCAGCTATTTTTTCGTTGACCTCAATGGAAAATAAGTTCAAAGCCTCGGTGATTTCAGTGATGATGACTTCTTTTATACTGGACATCAAGGATTTATTAGAATTTTCTATCATGGCTCTCATTGTCTCGCTAAGTTTTTCTTCCAGGACAGAAGAAATAGCCTGAACTGATGGTGAAGGCGTCTGACGACTGGAGTTTATTAGAGACGTGACAGCATGCGGGCTTGACGATCTTGAACGTGGATCTTGAGATCTGCATAAAATTGCACTTCCAGCTCGCGCGGGTCATCTGAGACATACCTTTGAACGCGGCAGAGGAGGTTCCCGAACATGAGAAGTGAACGCTTACATAGCATCTGGAACATCTTAGTGCTTTAGTCGGACTGACGTTTTGATGACACAGTTTGCAATTCATTTTATTCATAACTGAATATTGCTCAATGAATGTATGCAAACTGCACAGCACAAATGCAAAACGGCAACCTGCGCCTTGTGCAGGCAAACTGTGAAGCACCACGAAACTCAGCCAATCAGGATGCAGGAAAGTGAGCTCACTTTCAACGAATGATAAAATAGTTAACTGCCGTTGTAACCAATGAGAGAACGCCTCGATTACTGTCAGCACAAATATTTTACAACGAAAGTTATTTTCAAAAAGGATTTTGGAATTGAAAACTCACTTCATTAGAGAAATCCAGTGAACAATCATAAAATCCACCATTCAAAATACACGAAATGCACTTTCACTATGTGATTTAATTACTTTTTACTTGAGAAAATGTTTATGATGTGTGGAGCCTCTGCAGACACTTGTTTACAATACAAAATATGTATATAACTGAACTTAAAACTTTCCTAGCTCCCACCCAATGAAAAAAGGGCACTGAATTGGTACACCAGTTCCACTGTGTCTTGATCATTTACTACATGAAGGGGTAAGATGATCAGTTTACTGCCAGTCCAAGGTATCGCGTATTATGAAATCATTTTATGTGAAGAACCACGTTGAAATAAATGTTTCATATTGTCACCGTTGGGAATCGTAAATTTTCACAAATTATTTTTTATTTGTAAAAAAGTTTTACATTTAAATTATGTCGTGTTATTTTATATTATAAGTAAAACTAACTTGTGTACCCCTCTAAAATGTTTTTTTTTTTAACATTAATTTTGAAGGGTACTTATAGATTATTTAAGGTAGTTTGTTTTAAATTTAATAGCGATAAAATTGTAAGGTCTATGAAAACATTAAGACTTTAGTTGTTATTTTGTTGAATAAAAAACATTTAATCATTCTCATTGTTTTATTGTATCTTAGACCACGTAATTAAAATACATAATGAAACAAGAACATTGTGTCCATGATTAACAAATTTGCTTAAAACTTACATTCAAGTTTTTAAATATTGCGATGTTTTAGACTCATAATTAACTTGATACTTTGATACTCATAGATACAATTTAATATTATTGTAATCTCTACTTATTTTTACAAACATTTTTTAGTTCATTAAATTCTGATACTGAATACTTAACTATTGTATCATACAGGAGCTGTTTTAAAACATTAGACAGGTTTCTGAAATTCAAAAATTAATAATTAGTGAAATTAGTTACAGAAAGTAAATTAAGAAATAAATATATTGTACAACCACAATAATGAATCATTACACAACTTTTCCAGTGTAAAATAAACAAGATTTATTAAAATGTAATTTAAAAAAAAAAAAACTTATGTGGGTAAGGTAAAAATCAGTTATATGATTTACAATAAATGAGATGGGTGTAATAAAAAACAGCATGGTTAGAAACTACTATAAAGAAACGACATATAATAGAAAAATAAGTTATCATGTACCTCTTATTCAAAGTTGGTACGTTTTTCTCTCGGGGCGCTTTTACAAATTGTAGGTAAGTTGGTATTTTCAGATTTGTCCATCATCATTAACTTCTGTTTAAAAGTTTCACCTTTTTAAAACAGTCCTGTTGCAAAAGTAGTCGTAAATAAATTATGTTAATTTGGGCAAATCTATTTTTGCAAATGAAGAGAAAGAAAGTAAAATTATTATTTACAATGTGCATTTGTTTGCACCAGGACTCGCACCTGTGTCGATCGAATCGATGAACTTTTTACTACTTATTAACAATCTTAAACTTACTTACCATATAATATCTTCCATGATAAATTTACAGTATTTCATCTGTAAAATCTTTTTTTTGTGTGTAGGGGTTTTTTGACAGGAGCTCTAAAATAATATCAAAGTATTAGTAGATAGACATAAAATTAGATTTCTCTTACACTCGCATTATAATATAATGCAACATTACTATCTCAAAATCCCCCATCTTTCTGTTTCACTTGCATAATATGTGAAATAAATCAACAACTTAATTAAATTCAGAAAAATATCTAAAAACTATTTATACTTACAAAGAAGCATTGATTGGACACCTACCTTCAAATGTACATCCAAATGTCTCTTGTAAATATTTCCATCTCTAGGACTAACAGTATTGACGGTTAGTGTTAAATAAATATTTTTCTTTTCAAGTTTTCTGTTAATAATAGCCTGGTAAAATATAGCATATTATAATTAGTTGCTATTTACATTCATCAATATTTTATAATCATAAAATTTTTTAAAAAGGCTCATAGTATATACCTCTTCATCAATACCGTCAGTAGATCTCGGAGTATTTAGCAGTTGATTTTTTCTTCAAATAACGCCTCTCAGTAAGATCAAACAAATCACATCTCATTTGTGTCCTAAGATACAATTAATAGGATAATATTCAATTCATAAATGTCTAGTTTGTGATGATTATTAATTTAAAAATAATATTTGAATGGACTTACGTAAAATTAGTAGGGACATTGTTAGCACATACATTTAAAAGCAGCCACTTTTTCATATTGGGTTTGATAATATCTTCTTCTGGTGTTACATAACATTTCACTGAATTAGAAAGTTCTACCCTGTAAAGCACATAATATATCATTTCTAATATTATTGCAAACCTGCAGCACCAATTTATAAAAACTTGTTTTTATAAAGTTATTTTATTTTCTTTTGTTCCAAAAGTCAGAAAACAATCAAAGCTGATAAGCTGAGTACTAGCACATAAATTAATATACTACTTACATATTCCATTTAAACTGGATAACTTGCGTAGTCGGATTATTGATAGCAAACATTCTTGTTACATTCATATGAGTTGGTAAATCATTTATAACAAAATATTCTCTTGATAAATTAACCTGGTAACAGTAAGTCTTGAATTATTACAGCTTGAATCAGACATACATAATGTATCATATATATATATTATGGTATTACATAATAAATACAATGAAAACTGAAACAAACAGTATATAATATGAGGGAGCCTGCAAAATAACTTACAAATGTACTATAAGGTAAATACCGCCTTTGGTTTAAAATTACTGGAGGAATATCAACACGAGGATTAATAGATGGAGAAGTTGTCCCTTCACCATATACTATGATACAAACTTTACGGTAATTTAGTATACCCATAAAATTTTCCTAGAACAAGGCAATGGTTTTGTTAAAAGACAATGTAGATTTCCACTGAATTATTAATATTTCATTAAAGAGAGTTTAAACCTCATAATGAATTGAATCAATTGGTTTAAAAGAAAACATGATGCGTATTTGTGAATCAGGCTGTGCTTTATACATTCCTGTTAAACAGCGTATTGTCGCAAAAGGACTTGTGTTTGCTCTTAACATTTGCCACTTCAGTTCACCTGTCAATGTGTTGTCTAGTATAAACCACTAAAATTATAAAAACAATTATTCCAATTAATGGTTAATTACAAGTATATTCTTGTGTAGCAATTATTTTTTAAAAGCAAGTGAAGACACTAACCCTAAACACTGGATCCTGGTTCCCTATGGATATCTTACCAAGATCGAAATAAAAATTACTTCTTTCATCCTCCCTCATTTCATCCCATTCATCTTCATGATACAGTGGCCACAGCCAAGTGGGCATATCTTCGGTTATTTTGATATTGAAATATAAAGTGATAGTTCTATTAGGAGGAATATTTAAGTTGTAGGCTAATATTTGGTCTCCTGTTAGGGTGTAGTTTACATCGACTTGCAGCATCAATTCTTTTTTGTTCTATAAAAAAAGAGACATTTGAAAAACGAAAAACTATCAGTAGGTATTAAAAGTAAAGAAAGCAGTACTTTTTTGTGAATGTATTTAAAATCTATTCTCACATTAAACTTCTCCATTTAAAGGGCTTAATTGCAGGATGGGTCGATGAGGACATTGATAGACATGCTCGACAAATGTCATTTTCCGAGATTGTCTCAGAAGGGGGCAATTGCACAACTTTTGACGGGCTAAGGAGAATTGGCAAATTGAAGAATCTTCTCCCTTCAACATTAAACCTAGCTTTATAGGGATTGAGTTCACTTGTTTGGCTGGAATGGTAAGTTCTACATTTGCTGTATTGTTGAAGTAAGTACTTACTATCGCCTTGTTGAACCTGAAACAATAATTTTATAATAATAATAATAATAACGATGCTGGAAAGAAAAAAACTGTCAATCAGTTGATGCATACTCATCTATATTCAGCATTCTCCAAAGAGTTAATTCCGAGTACATCTTCTCACATTGTATAGACCGAATGCCGTAAACCTTAAATATGTCCTTAAATTAATTCATGTACATTGCCTTAGCGATTTATTTTTAAAATATCAACTGTCAATAAATATAAGTTCTGCATCACAAATATTTATTTTAACTTCCTACATCCTACTTCCTAAGAAGCCGCGGAAGGCCGAGAAAGACATGGCATGACCAAGTACGTCAAGTACTTGAAAGTGGTCATGTGAAAAGTCGTAATAATTGGCGTATTTGCATGAGAAGATGTATGAATGTAGAGGAAGCAAAAGAAGTCTGTCAGGACAGAGTGGTATGGCGTTCTATCCTCTCTGCCTACCCCTACGTGATGACGTGATGGTTAGTTAGTTAGTTAGTTAATTTCCTACATATACATTTGAAATTTCAACATTAATGGCAAATCTGTATCAAACCCTATCATTTTAACCTGTTTCTGAAATGATATCTGTACTGCATTGCAAAATACCAACACTCGACTACTATTATTTTCATAATGTTTAAATAAATTTACTGTACCTGCAGCGTTGGAAGGATGCCTTCGTAGTGAAAATAGAAAATCTGGATATTATTTGGTTCAATCAGTGTTGGACAACATGAAGACATGTTCTTTCGGATTAAACAAAATATTCTGACATAAACATCAATACAAGCAGTAGGGGTAAAACTAATAGTTATGTTGCAATAATTTTTCGGCTGCAGAGTTCCCTAGAATATCAATAAATTAGTAAAACTTTATAAATTCACTTATATTCATACAATTGATAATAATCCATTATGCTTACTCTGTGCGGTTTTATTGACAACTTGTTATCTTCCATTATTTCATTTTGAATATTTTTTTGAATGTCATACAATTTGAAATGTAAGGGACTCTCTCCAATATTTACCAATGAGAATTTAGTTTCGAATTTGTTGTCGCATAAACAACGACCCAGTTCTGCACACCTTGGTAATACCTAAATTTTTCGCATTGATTAACAGTAAAAATTCCTAAGATTGAATAATAAAAATACTTATAGTATTTGAATCACCCTCATACTTTTATTTTGAAATGTTTACTGGTGTTTACCAGCAGCTAGAGGATTATTGTAACATTCTATATACTGTTACATAGCCCGGAAATTAAATCCATACTTTCTCCGTTGTTAAATTATTTCATTTTTATAAAAATGCCAAAATCATTCGCATTTAAAAAAAATATATAAAAAAAAGTAAAAAGGCTAAATGTATGCAATATCTACTTAAAAACCAAGAAGCTAGTAAATAAATAAATATATTTTAAATAATAATTCATGCATGTGTCAAGATTTGAACCAGAAGTATTTTTTGTACTTTATCTCTACTTAAAATAAAACAAGAATCTTATTTTAATGAAGCAGATTATGTACCCGAATTTTCGTAACAGAGCAGTATCCAGTGACCGTAAACACAGTATCTTGGGGCGATCCAATAGGCTTCCTTGAAAGGGAAAAGGGCATTTAAAGCTTCGTGCAGTTGAACTTGGAATATTATGTATATTTAATTGGTGATGAGGGTAAGTAGTTTGGAAAATAGAAAATTGGAGTTATCAGTTATCGAAAATCTGAAAACTGCAAGTATTTTTAAATGAAATACATCACAAACACCCAGGCTTGAGAAAATCAGTTTTTGATTTTCATAATCACACCGGGAATCGAATCCGGAATTTCCGTATCGGTACTAACACACTATATTTTTGTTAGACAAAAAGTGTACCGAATCACCCTTTTCAAGGCATTTCCAAGATAATAATTATTTGATCCTTTTAAGTAGTTGTATCATGGCACTTTTGCATGATAAAAAAAATAGAAAATCAAGGATTTACTGTAGTCTATTATCGCTAGATGTTAATTAATTACATTTTGTACAAGGCAGCGGCAGAAAATGTTATGATTGCATTGTAGTCTCCTGGGTACATTGGTTTGAATATCATACAAAAGGAGTTAACTTCATTTGGTCGGATAATAATATCACCATTCCCCTCAATGTTTAGCCAGTCCAAATTCCCCAATATACGAATGCTAAAATCAAATGATTCATAAATATTAACTTTGAACCTTTATCGGATAATTTTCCAAAAAGATACATGATAAAATGAAAGCTATTGAGGTTTTAATAGTGACAATTCCCTAAATTACATCAAAATTGTCAAGTGTGTATTTTTCAATTGTTGATGATTTTAGTGTTTATGCTTTTATAAGATTCATCCAGTATTGAATTTTAGTTTGTGCGAACACACCATTATTCTTCATAAATACTTTGAAAGATGTTTTTGATTACTTACTGTAAATAGTTTCTTGTAAAATTGTGAAATAATAGCACACACTTGGCTTCACTCCCGGGATACGTAGTGTCAAATGCAATTTCTTTAGGCGTAGAATTACTTGGAATTTCAAAATTATCATATTTAGCATTAACATTTTCATCACAAGAAAATTTATCATTATTACGAACACCAACTTCATAAAGAGATGGGTATATAGTTGTTTCCATGGACTGATAAGTCTCCCACCTAATCAGGTCAAACTGCTTCTGAACAGTTACTGAATATTCAATGTTGTCGACGCAGCCATAAAACTTAAATTCAATCTGAAAATAAAACAATGAGTTAGGTTTAATTTTTAATTACAGAGCAAATAAGTTTATTTTTTTTGTTATAATACGACTGCTACTGCTAACCATCATTCATCTTCTCTGAAGGGGTAGGTGAGGAGAGGATAGAATGCTCACCACTCTGTACACACTTCCTCCACATTCATACGTCTTCTCATACACACGCCAATTATTCCGACTTTTCATATGACCACTTTCAAGCACTTGTACCTGATCACGCCCTGTTTTTCTCGGCCTTCCTTGACTTCTACATCCAGACACACTCGCATCATAGATTCTTTTAGCCGTTCTTTCATCATCCATTCGCATTCTACATGACGGAACCATCGTAAGAGACCTTTCTTAATTTTGTCGCAGATTTGCATTCTGCTCTAAATTATGTGTATTCAATGTACCAAGTACATGTTCTCGATCGTGCCGTTTCTTTTTCAGCTTTCCTTGACTTCTATATCCAGAAACACTCACATTATAATCATTTTTGCCATTTTTATTTTATCATCCTTTGCTCCACATGACCGAACAATCTAAAAGCCCTTTCTTAATTTTGTTGATAATGCTGCTTATATCTCAGCCTTGCATTTCGTGACAAGAGATCACTGTGATCTCTTAACATAAATACCTAGATTTAAAACAAAAAATTGTTTATGAAGTATGTGTCTGTGGTGTATGATGATAATCTGTCATTTTACAATACATTATTATAACAAATTTAAAAAAAGTTTTTATGTTATAATATAAATGAATGATTTATTGTATGAAATATGTTTACCTCCATGGAGTTGTTAATAACAACCTTCCAAGTCTCTATATAAAAACCAGAACATGTAGGATGCAGGGCGGCTAAAATTATTGCATTTTCACAAGCTTTAATTAACCCACACATAGGCATGGCTATGATGCTCCTGAAATTAAAATATAAAGTAGGTACAAACATTTCTTCAAAAACAAAAGTAAATTATTATTATAGATTTTTAAGTCAAACTCATAACTAACGTTGTTTCCGGAGGGATGAAAGTGTAAAGAAAACTAGAATCCCCTCGGTTTTCTAAAAGAAAATCAGTAAACATTGTAAAAAATGGAACAGTTGGTGGAAATAAAATCTTCTCTTGCAAAGAGCATTTTGGTTTTATAGGATTTGTTCCACAAAATATACTTGTATGTCCTATAACTGGTATTCTGAATGTATGCTTTTCGTTTTTTGACAACATGAAATATCCAAACAAAATTGAGTCGTACAGTTTTTCTGGTTCCATTGGCCTATAATTGAAATGAAATGTTTAGTCATATTTAAAATAAAATAATACTGAATATGCAATAGGTAGCTGATTAAATTTAAATACCTAAATTTAACAACAAAATCTTGGACTCCCTGATTTTCTATATTACATTCTTTTGGTTCAATCATGAAAATTTCTTGAGTTTCTGAAAAATACAATGTAAATTGCCAAAACTGCAAGTTAGATCCGCTGAATTCCGGCCTGTTCTCGTGGATATTAACCGCGAGCCCGGCCTGTGCGTTGATAGCGACAACAGATTAATCAAAAAGTAATTCTGCAAAGCATTATTGAAAAAGTTGTTCAGAATCTGACAAGGTAAATGATATAGTAAAAATGAAATTGTTAGTATTGCATAGTATTGTATAATTTTTACCAGAGAAAATTAAAAACTTTTTCAAAGGAGTGAACGAAGAACAACCCATAATATTAATCAAATATATTTTGGTTATGTAATTACCAATTTAGTGATACATTTGTGAGTATGCCAGATTTTATGTGGGTGCACAGAGAGAGAAATGAAAAGGTACTTACGGTTTTATAATACTCATTAATTACTCGGTTTATTTCACAAAATCTAGAAACTAATACAAAAACTTAACTAATGAAATTATTGATGAAAAGGAATGTTGAAAATAGTTAGAATAAAAGTGAATTTAATTTCCCACAATTTGGCGGGAGGAATGCTCGGCAAAATCGCGTGTAGTCACGCAGCGGGTCAAAACGCTTCTCGTAGATACCCGAGTGTTTCCGGAGGTGCTCGGTTTTGTATTCGTTCGTTTGTCTTCGTGTGTCATTGTTTCCGCCACAATATGTATTTCAATGTATCCCAGACTAGTTCACTGAAATTTATTTTTAATATTGAACAGGGAAACTATTTCATTGATGACAACATGAATTTAGTAGCTGCTTTCAAATAGTCTGAAGTAACTGTGTCAGAAAGCAGGGAACAAGTTGTGGTGGAATTCAAACCTAGAGATTGAAACATTGATTCCATGAAGACTAGTTTTTCTTATATCGGATTTACTCTAAAATAATGTTTTTCATGAGGTGATATGAAGTTGATATAGCATTCTCTGGGATTTAGACCTTAATTTAATTATGTTCACAAAGAATGTAAATTACCTTGATACCAATGAATATACCCTTCTTCGTCCAAATGATTAGTGATTGTTAAATGTTGCGCTATATTCCATGTATCATCAGTAGCACTTCCTAAACCAAAATCCAGGAAACTTGAAGAAATAGACACTATGGGCATATCATTTCTAAGGTTAATCATGTCTTCCATTACTATCGAGAAGTTACAGTGGGATTTTACAAAACTTTCTGTAATGTTTTCTTCCTTTACATTATTTATGCCTAAACTAGATCTTGTACCCCTCACATTCAATATTAAAGGTTCCTATAAAAGATAAAAAATATTTAATATAACTTAAAATAATATAATTTGACTATTGATCCCAACAATATAAATCAACTGACCTGGTGATGAATTAGGCACACTAAATCTTCTTCAAAACTTCCGTTATAGTTTTCGTTAAAACATACATAGCAGAACACCGACGTAAATGGTTCTAAAACCCCACTCAGGTTATTTGTAATCTGCAAGTTTCAATAAAACATTTTTTTAAATCTACATTAATATTAAGTTTATAAAAAAAAAGCAAACCTTACTTTAAATGGTCCATGACCAGTGGGGTTTATAAACCATCTAAAATGTGCGGCAACTATTGAATTATTTTGTAATTTTACTGGTTTCTTGAGTTCAGATTTTTTCGCTGAAAATAGGATCTTTTCGGGAACCAACGAAATTGTGGGGACCTGTAATATTACACAGATGTGGAACCAGCGAAAAATTACAATAATTTATCTACATTTACACTAAAAAAATCTTCATTTTTCTATTATTAGGGTGACACAAAATATAAAAAAATGAAACTTGGAATGTAGCTTAGGGTAAATACCTGCACTAGATCCTTGAATCGTGAGTTGCACCGTTATATTTAGTGCTTTATCTCGAATTTTGAAATATTCTATGTAGTCCTGATTGGCAACCATTGGAGAGAAGTAAACACAAAATTCGGTACATTTCTCGGCTTTAAGGGTAACATGTTCAGGAAACATAACTCTAAATACATTGTATAAACTCAGCCTTGCACATGGGTATTCAAATGTATAATTAACATCATGCTAAAAATAATTATTGTTTTGTAGGAGCTAATATTTTTTTAGTATAATATTTAGTTTAAAAAGACTTAATTTGTTAGGCTATGAAAGCAATCCAAAGAACCCACCAGTTCGCACATCTAATATATTTGACCTATTTGGAAATACTTGGCAAACTTACCATATAATAATTCTTCAGTAAAACTTTTGAACACACGGTAGTTCCTACAGGAACTGTACCTAAAATAGAGAAGATCCTACTAGTGTTTTTAAAGTTTTATGACACCTCAACCGGTACATATTTGTACTGAGCGAAGTTTTATAAAATTTGAAAAAACCAACATTGAAGTGATTTTTTTTACAATGATATTATCAAATAAACATACTGATCTATTTTCATAAACATACTGATCTACACAAATGTAAAAAAAAACATATTTTTGGCATTAAAAGCATGGCCTTGGATTTTTTCAAAGCAGTCATATTTATCAACACAATATTCAACCATTTTTTATCCCGTATCAGTATCCTGGAATGTAATGGAGTGTACAAACTTCATGTTTTTCAGTTATCCTGCTGAATTAAGTTGGCCGCTTGACTTGTTAAAAACTGAAGGCCTCTGATAGTCACATAAATAGTTAATCCTTTATTTCATAACTAACTAACTAACCAACCATCACACCATTTCCCCGTAGGGGTAGGCAGAGAGGATAGAACGCCATACCACTCTGTCTTGACATACTTCTTTTGCTTCCTCTACATTCATACATCTTCTCATGCACATACGCCGATTATTCCGACTTTTCACTCGACCACTTTTAAGTACTTGACGTACTTGATCATGCCATGTATTTCTCGGCCTTCTGCGGCTTCTACATCCAGGCACACTTGCATTTAAACTTCTTTTAGCCGTTCTTTCATCACTCATTCGCTCCAAATGACCAAACCATCGCAAAAGCCCTTTCTTAATTTTGTCGATAATGCTTATCTCAGCCTTGCACTCTGCTCTAATTTCGACATTTGTACACCTATCATACATAGTCTTACCACACATTCGCCTGAGAGATCGCATTTCAACAGCATTTAGTCTACTTTCATCCTTTTTTTTCCAACACCACGCTTCACTACCATACATAAGGGTTGGTACCAGAACTCCGTTATGTACTGCCAATTTTTGCTTCTTTCGATAAGTTCTTATTTGCCACTATCGATTTCAAGGCACCATTACTCTGTTTCCGGCACTAACCCTTCTCTCAATGTCCTTATCCACATTTCCGTCTCTTGTAAACATACTTCATGATGGGAGTAATAATCTGTCAATAAAAGATGTTGGGATAGATGTCCTGTAGTGGAAAGGACTTAACACTGAAGAACTCTGTGTAGTGCCACACCCCTTCTAAATAAAATTCAGGGGGTGGTGGTAGTGGCTAGAATCAAGAAGCTTGTAAGTAAAACAAAAGAAACGTTACAAATGATTTAATATGTATCAAAAATACTTATAAAATTTATTACATAGAACTACTGAATTGTATTGTTACAAGTAGATCTCTTATTACTCTAATAATATTGTCAGTCAAGATCATTTGAAAATATATTACAATCAGATAATGGAATTTTTTTTTAGGAATATTCTTAGTTATTATAATTATATTGTTTTCTTTTGCATTTATTTTATATTTTCAGCTATTGTAAATTTTATATAGCCGGATGTGGATTGCACTACTCTCCCAACCCAGCTGGAATAAACTGCTTATTATTATTATATCAATTTAATTACAATTTCCAATACATGTTATGGCAAATACTATGTTCATACTTTTTTTTACACATTTCATAAAATAAAATAAATATTGTATCTCTACAAAACTAGAATTTGGGTTATTTTATGATATAATAATATTGTAAACCATTTTAAATTGTGGGTTTAATTCAGCTGTATGTAATATGATGACTAATGTACTGAATAAATTAAGTATAATGTAATATGTATGTAAATAGTATTTCATAGTTAGGGAATAAGTATAATAATATGATCTAACTTAATTTAAATATAAAGTGTGCTCTGAGGAAGACTAGCAAAATATGAGCTTTTATAAAAACTTTGTTTGAATAAAAATAAACATGTTTACATAAACACTATGAACAAACCATCAGAAAAACATTTCGTAGAAAATTTTACTTCATGGTTGTTAAGAAAATAACGATTCAATAACGGTATAATACGCTCCTAGATACATGGTATTTTAAGAACACATACTTGTTATTATTTAAAATTACGAAGCAGAGAACCTAAATAGCAGTATTATATTATAATTGCATGTATAAATAAAGTAACTAAAATGAAATGAAATGAATACATTGGCGATTATTTCAAATACATAATACTCTATATATTTATCTGTGAAGCAGAAGAAATATTTAAAAACCTACCAACAGAAAGAGGAAAAAAAAACTATTGTACACATAGAAATTGATTTCTTGTCTTTGGAATGTTCAATATTTTAGACAACTTGAGTAAAAATAACATAAACCACTAAAAATATATTCTTAACATTTTAAATAGGTAAGATAATATGTAAACTTTCCACATTAACTATTACCAAGGTATTATCAAAAAAATCACACAAAAGCAATTGATTATAAACCATATAAGAAATATAATAGATGTTCGATTATTTTCCGCGTAAATCATACAAGAATATATAATTTCTGCATTACAGATTTAATCTCTCGATCAATTTAAAATCCATTGCAAATTGAACTACACTCACAGAACTTACAGAAGAACTCACAGAGCTTACTTTAAAAAAGGTACCTTAAAAACATCCTGTGATATATTACATTCGAACAGTTGGCCACTTAATGTTGGAAACTTTTCGGCTGTTTTCAAGAAGTTAATGAACAATAATTGAATTAGAAAAAAACTTATACAGTATGCCACAAAATCATAGCCTACATTTTCAAAGTTACCATTGGTAAAACAGGTACTCAGTAACTACTATTATTAATTCGTAATACTATAGTTAAGTTTTAAAAAATAACAGTCAAATATTTTGGACGGCACACACTTTAAAATATCCTTAACTTAATTTACTCACATGAAACTGCCTAGTATAGTGTTTTTTATAGCAAGATTTAAAAAAAAGCTGCATTGAATTGATAATTTTGTAGCATCACATTTTATAAAAAAATTACTAGTGTCAACTAAGAATGTTGAACGCCCAGATTAAAAACTCTTTTTTTCACATTTAAAAAAGTAAGTAGTATGTAGTCATTACAAGAAAACTATATTAGAATTATAATGAATTCAGCTTATTTATTATAGATAACTACGTCATTTGATGTTACAGAAATGAATTAGAATAGACTTATTTATAAAACTTAATAAACATAAGAACGGTATCAAAATAATAGCACCATGATATGAACATTAGTTGCCAAAGATTAAAACTTGAAGGAACTCTCCCAAAAGATTACCACCACGGTAAATAGGATTCCTGACAGATATATTCTAGGTCAACATGGCAAATCTTAATACATATACCTTGAATGTATTTTTTTATTTTTTTTATGACTAGTTGAAAAATGTAAAAACTACGTATCATTTTTTGCACAATGAGATTACTAATTATTTTTAAATGAGATTTGAAAATTGAGATTCCATATATAAAAGTACTTTTACTTTTACTTACAAAAAATGGATAAGATGGCTTTATGAAACTTGAATTAGCTGTGTGTTTAACATCACAAAACGTATTTCACAAGCTATAGCAAAGAAAAATGTTAAAAATGCAGTGAAACACATAATGTTTAATAATTATAGAAACATTTTTATTTCTTGCATCGTGTGTAGTATCTTTGGCACACATTTTTTTTTTATTAAAAAAAACATAATATTTATATTCTACAATATATCTAAAATTTTGAACAGCTATTCTAAAGTTTCAGACAACCAGAATAATTCTAGTTTCTCGATGAAAATTTAAGTTATAAAAGTGTCTTTTACATATTTTTTAAAAACATAAAATGTTAGCAGAGTTCAAATTTACAAGAAAAGGTGATTTCTCACAACAAAATGGCGCTTTATAAGTCATTCTATTGTTATTTGTTATTACTTATTATTGCAAATATAATTCAAAATTTGATTAATAGAGATTAGGATAATAAATTCATTTAAAATATGTAAAGAAAAATTAAGATTTTAGGATACACTAGAGTTTGTCTGCAAAGTTAATAAATGCTTTTATCAGCTACATAATTTTATTTGATAACAAACAAGGTATTAATTATTAATGGCTATCAGACAAATAATACTTACTACTTATTCTATGCAGTAAACATTTTGTGGATTTTACAGTAATGTAAAATGTACAAACCAAATCAAAATTAACTAAATACATACAATAATGGAACATGGTTATTTTTAACCTCCTCGAAAAGAGGAAAAACACAATTATGTCTTGAGGATTTGAAATTCCGCACAATGTGCCCCAATTTAATGAGAACGCGCTCAGTACTACATTTGCTTATCTATGATATTGCGAATAGGGCTTGCGATCTGCGGATAGGCAAAGTCTATGTTTCTTCCTGTCTTTTTCTGCAAATGGAGTAGTCGACAATCAAAGATATAATTTCTAGAACAATTTGTAGGCGAAATCTCGGATTTGTGATTAATAATATTCAACTTAGCCAGGTTTCTTCTCAATAAATATTGTATGTTGTTAGTTTTGGCTGTTTTATTTCAAGACAATTATCCAAGCATTTCTGTGATTTGGTTTTGTAAAATTTTGTATTTTTTTAAGACTTTAACAATGGTAAGTCTTGTCGGTAACCTGCCCTGGGATCTTATGCCCTCTGTTGAGAAAAGCTAGTGGTATGGAGCATTCCGCAGAGGACGGAATACTCCATTACAACAAGTGAGATAAAGTAGTAAATAACAGTGATTTTTTAAATTAGAAGACCACGAGAACATGTCATGTTATTTTCCTACAAAAAAGAGGTTAGTACGATAGTTTACAAAGAATATAAATAGCAGATAAACTGTCAAATTCGCTTGTAATACAAAATAACAAATATTTGAAATGTAATGCTCTTTTGATTTTTTAATTACGAGGCGAGGGTAGGAACTGTAAAATCCATGAAATTTTTACTTATAGGCTGTTTTGCTACATGTGAAATTTATGGTTTTAGATAACTTAAATGATAGATTTCACATGTGGTCGGCATATACCTGGTTGTCAGTCACCCACCGATACTATCAGACTAGGAAATGGCACCAGACGATGTTGTCGCCTCCTGGTCGTCCGTGTCCGGGACGGAGGTTATCTTGGCGCGGGGGAAGAGGGTGCTGTAGGGGGGCGGGGGCTGCTCCAGCTCCTCGTAGGTGGGGGGCGGCTGGCGGCGCGGGGGACGCGCGGGCGGAGGCTCGAGCCCCGCCGCCGCCGGCGCCTCGCACTCAGGGGGCACAGGCGCCTGTGGACTCTTGTTGCGATGGCAGAAACATTCTACAGAAAAGTTACATGTTGTTCAATTTAATACCGACAATTTGAACGGGGTTGTGGTCTAAAGGTAGATTTGCAGACTCTTGATTGGAATCTCTAGGTTCAAATCCCACTACAAAAATAATCTTTCACTGAAATGTGACCTTTGAAAATTATTTTACATGATGTAACAAAACTCGTAGTACAACCCTAAAACTGGGGATGTACATCATATTTGGAGTCGAATGTGTAATATATTTGTCCTTTAAAAAAAAAAAATTGTTCTCATAAATGCTATAGGTTAAGTAAAATTGCACAAATTCTTAAAATTGCGGATTTATATTTTAAATATAGTAAAGCGGATAGTATTAATTTCACAAAATAACAGATATTTGATAACAGTTTCCAAAAATTTATCAGAAAAGAAAATTTTTTAATCAATTTTCTCAAAAAGTATGGGTAAAATAAATAAAAAAATCAACAAAATTGACTCCAAATATGATGTAGATTCACTGGTTTCCCGCTTGTACATCAAGTTTTGACAGAGTATATAATATTTGTAGTTTAAATGTAATTTGATCAATGATTAAATTAATGAAAACTGTATACTTCTATATCTTCTCTCAATTTCTTAATTTACGCATTAAATGCCAATTTATTAGGGCTTTTATTAGCCTGTTAATTGGCTTAAAAAACAAACATTTTTTTTTTTTTTTTTAAACTAAATAATTTTTTAATAAATTTTAAAAAATCTATTAGAAAGTAGGCTTTTTTGTCCAATTTGAGATTATGATGGAAAAAACTTACCCCATATTGTAAAGAACACCATCATCATTGCACAGAGGAGAGTTCCGAGTAGCAGGTACCCCCATGGTCCATAGGGTGCTAGAGCTGCCTCCAGAGCTGTTATGTTCTTCTCACGTTTGGGAGTCACGGACACATTCCGTTTCACTTCTGTCACCCAAAAGGTTCCAATTAGATATACAACTACCATATTCAAATAAGTAAATAAGTCATTCCTAAAATAAACATAATGGGATATTAAAAAATTGTCTTATACGGTGTTGTTTTGTGAGGGACCATTTTGTTTTTACAGTCCTTAAAGATAGTATTTTTAATTTACTTTTTTTCTGCTCGAACAGTGACCAAATAGTATTCATTGTGTCTTCATATCGACGGTGGAAAGAAAAAATTTAAACATAATATTATTGTCACTTGGTATCATTTACCTTTGCACATATTATGTCGCTTAGTAACTTTTCCTTTCCACCGTCGATATGTAAAAGAAAAACTGTAATTGATTCTCATGTTTTTTTTTTGTGAGCTACTCTGTTTTATGTATTTTAACTGTGGTTTTTTCCTACGGATAAATTAAATAAATGGCTGACCTTCTGCGGGCACAAGCTGCGTGTTGTCCAGCTTGAGGAGCTCCTGGTGACGGGAGATGATGTGGCGCACCAGGTTCTCGGACCACGTGGCCTGGCGCCGAGCGCACTGGCGCGGGCCCTCGTCCTCGCCGCCCTGGGGGCAGTGCGGCACCCCGTCGCAGGCCAGCGCCTCCGACACGCACAGCAGCGGGTCGCCCCCCGCCCGCAGGCACACCACCTGGTCTATGCGCTCGCACTGCGCCCCTACGAAATTGTATTTGGAACTATTATTCAATTTGCCAACTTTATACTTAGAAAATTTAAACTTTGTATTCGGAACAGTATATTGTACAATGAATTTAAACAGTATAATGAACTCCCTGGGAACTTCTGGGAAAAATAATTTCAGAGAAGTTACATTTCATACTTGAAAAATACTACCCCGTCTAGGTGTCTAGTTACCCACAACGTCACTCACTACGTCATCAATGGGCATCTACATCATCACTAGACATCTACGTTCACAAGTTTACCTTTTTAGTGATAATGTACAATATAAGAGATTAAAGTGTAATTATTAACTGCAATAATAATTAGATGAATTAAATCAAATTTAAACTATTTTCTTCATTGCTTATGTGCTTTTATTAAAATATTTAGATAGTCGGTCGATGTGGATGGTTTAACGGAGGCAAAAGTGAGGGTGGGAAAAAAGTGTATTAGATAGTAAAATTATTTATTATGCATACAGTCAAGAAGTTATTCTTTTAGTACTAACCGCAGTGCCACGCCTTGCTGCGCCAGCATAATTTTTTATTATTTACACTAACAAAAACTTCATTATACCTCCGCTTTCCGAAACTTGCGGAAGTGGAGGTATGATTTCATGCAGAAGTTCCGCAATTGGGAATGTGGAGGGGAAGCTCCGTTATAACCCTAGAATATACATACATATTACTAGAGAACATTTAAGGGGTTAAGAGGAATGGCTGTCATGTGACCTGTGGCCGTTCCTTCATACAATAGTTAGTCCTCAATTTTCTCCCTGGAATTTAGCACTAGAGTAATTATTTTTTCACATATTTTAAATATTGTCTAATTTTTTCATAAATTATACCTTGAAGGATATAAATACATTATTTAAAAGAATATTATGATACAAACTATCGTACCTTCATTCACAGCTGTGACGATAAGTCTAAGATTGTCCGTCTTCTTAGGGAGTTTGGGGGGCCACCACTGTATCCGGATGGGCTGGGGCAGCAGCTCCAGGGGGCCCCGAGCCAGCTCAGGGGCGCACGGAGACACTTTCAATGCTGGTGCCCCCTGTCCCCATGCTTGCCATCCAGATAGAACTAAAAAGGAGACATTTTTATGACTAAGGGGTTACATGGATTTCGAAGGTAAAAAAATACATATTTTCTCTATTTCTTTTCTTCATATTAATAATAAACAACTTAATTCAACATTTTAAGAATATTAAAGAGCAACATTTAAATAATAATTCACGAAATTTTCAATCAAAAATTTTGAAAATTCAGCCAATGGGACCTCGTTTCCGGAGACCCCTAAAAAATCGGTGGTCAGGATAACAACTCAGCTTATCTAATATTAAAAATTAGAATTAAAGCTTTATAGCTCATAAAAATCAATACAGTGATGCATCTGTGTAAATATGAATTTATTGTGATTAAAAACTGTATTTTTAGAAACTAATCTCTCTCGTTGCTCATTAGAGTTGATTATACAATTAAAAATGCATTACTAAAGTAAACAAGCCGATTATGTATGTATTTTAAATTTAAATGAGGCCAAAGTAAATTTAATAACAAAGGTATACTGATACCAATTATAAAAAAATTAAAATACAACATGTAATATCGTCTATGTAAGTTCAATACCGCGTATGAGCCAATAAGTTCAAAATACGCATTTTTGGTGATTTTCGTTGAACGAAACAAGCCGCATCGATTGGTTAATTCAAATTTTAAAATTGACCAATAGACTGCTAGCACTCGGTTAATGTCAATACCGCGAATAAACCATCTCACAAAAAAGAAGCAAGCATACCGCGTATATCCCGATACAAATTTCATGTTTACCTCTTTTTTTTACGAAATTGGAGGGTTTTTTGTCTCCCCTGAACATTTTGACAAATGGTTCTTTTGCGGTATTGAACTTACACAGACGATATGTTTCTAGCTCTTCTTTAACAGTGTTTTCTTTTTTAAATTAATTTTATCTTCCTAGCTCAATAAAGGTAAGTTATTAATAATTTCCATTCGACTTCTACTTTCAGTGCAATAATGATTTGTCATTTAAATCTGGTTGGATTAAGCTCCTGAATACCTATGGAGATCTATATGTGACATATTTTAATATTGTTTACATGATTCATCATTTGATTCCTTGTCCTATCAGCAAAGCTGACATAATTATTTGAGTCGTATAGAACCATAGGCGGCAAAGTAGGTCTGACGTAATTTTCGGCAATTTAAATTAAAAATTGTATGATTGTAAACTTGGTAAGATTTCCGTTTTCGATCCCAAAGTCAGATTTTAAATATGATTTTGAAGCAGTTATGGCCGTCTATGATTGTGAAGGGATAAAAAAATATGTTTGTTTTTGAATTATCTGTGTTGCTACATACTTATTCCATTTTTGCCCACTAACCTACATTGCCGCCTTTGGTTCTATACCACTTATTTCATACTAGTACAATTAGGTTACAATAATTATGATATTTCCTATTCATGTTTTGGATTATGAATTATTGCTAATATAACATAAGTGGACCCCTCAACAGAAGCAGCCTAGAAAAAAAGAAAATGTCAGCCAAAAGAAAATAAAATATGATGTGTCGTGTTTATTATAACAATTTCCCTTGCACTTGTATCGTGACTTGGTTCAAACCAATTCTACTATGACGACTTGTAGATAGACTAAATCTCACTATGGGGTGTATCGTCAAGGGAGATTACTTAATACAATCTGAATCTAAAAAATAAATCAATTAAAACTGAAGAGTAACTACTTACAGCTTGGAGTGTGCAGTCCGGCATAGTTTTATTTTTCCCTGGAGCATTAAAGGGTTTTTCTGATTTTCTTCTCAGTCGCCATTTTGAGGAAGGTTGTTTGTGTCACATTTAGCATATTTGTACAGTTTAATTACATGTATAACTGTCATGCTATTATCTCTTTTACTGGAGAATAGTTTCCTTGTGTGCAGATAATTGTATTTTAATGAGGCGCTTCACATTATTACAAACACAAAACCTGAATACTAAAAACGTAATAAGTGTTATTTTTATAATAATTACAGAGAGTTCATTTAAATTATGAACTGTCTATAAAATAATGGTTATAATGTCACTCATTGTCAAGGGTGACCACACCACAAATATATTAGAAATGAAATGGGTTGAAAAAGATATGGTGTCATTCTCTTCCTAGAAGTGTTTCTAACTAAGTAAGCTAATTAAAACTACAAAAAAGACAATGTAACGTCGCATTTTCATTCACAAAAGTACTTTTATATACATAAAGTACTTATATACATTGTTAATATAGTGAAAAGGCATCTGTATTTCATAACAACATGAAGTTGTCATCATTCAGCAATTCCCTGCATAATACCAACACAATAGAAACTCAACTTGACTCTTGCAAGGTCAATGCAGTTATGCCAACCCACAAAATAATTAGGAATAAATAGACCGCGATTTTGACCCCACTTCCGGTCCAGCACTTTTTTTTCGGCCGCAGCAGGCCAGCAGAGACGCGTGCCTAATTGGCCCGTCTCGGACAAAAAAGTCACGTTTAAAATCACGCGAAACTAACGAACCGCTTTGTAGAGGCTGTAAAACAATCGCGACTCGATAGACTCGTGTTGTGATGTGTGCCTAAAAAATTGCCTTTCCCCGCGCGAAAAAACCGACATAATAGTTCAATCCACGCGCCGCGCGCTACCAAATGCGCCCGTAATGTAATCCCTTCGCCCTGAGTGCCATCCTGGCTCCAGAAGCATCGGCCCCGCCGGCCGCAGCACGTTTCGATCTCAACCCCGTCAGCGCCGAGTATTTTCTTTGGCCCGCGGGCCCCAACCCATTAACCAAAATTTCCCCCCCTCGTATTTGTAAGGGTTTTAAAC